>LGRX02009311.1:0-25951 GCA_001247695.2 Cymbomonas tetramitiformis | reverse complement strand
GCAGCCGCAGACCAACTCGCCTGCCTGAGCAAAGCTTGGGCAGCCGCAGACCAACTCGCCTGCCTGAGCAAAGCTTGGGCAGCCGCCGACCAACTCGCTTGCCTGAGCTAAGCTTGGGCAGCCGCGGACCAACTCGCCTGCCTGAGCAAAGCTTGGGCAGCCGCGGACCAACTCGCCTGCCTGAGCTAAGCTTGGGCAGCCGCGGACCAACTCGCCTGCCTGAGCAAAGCTTGGGCAGCCGCGGACCAACTCGCCTGCCTGAGCTAAGCTTGGGCAGCCGCAGAATGAGAGTCCGCACTAACTTCCTGAGAGTTCCGTGTCCTGCTCACCTTGCGACTTCGCGCTTCCGAATCCTCTCCCTGCGTTCTTCTGGACACACCACCTCTCCTTCTGGCACACGTTAGCCAATCTCAGCTTCTCATTCTCATTTTCGTCAAGCCCCCAGCTTGCCGTTGCTTCCTGGGCCCGAAGAGCATGTTTGCCGTTTTCGAGCTTGACCTGCGATGAGCAAGACATTTCACACTAGACTGGACCAAATCTGCTTGAGCAGTGGATCACCATCTCTCTGCGTGATCGAAGGGTCCTCGGCCCTCGTAAGGAGAAACCTATCTGTGCTCTGTGTAACCCTCGCCCGCTTTCCGCGCACTGTGCAGGTGACTATTTCGGGGAGCGCTCCTTAATTCGGCGGGAGCCGGTGGTGCGTGCTGGCTTGCGTTCCGTTCTCTCATCTAAGAGCCCGTGTCCTGTGTGCCTGTTGTCCCCCGCCGCAGCCCTCTTGCGCAACCAGCTTGCAGGTTGTGGGTGCCCGGCAACCCTTGAGTCTGGAGCTTCCCGATCTGTTCGCCGGTGCAAACATTGTCCCTTTCCATGTTCTACAGTAGCAGTCAGCGCATTCTTGATGAGCCTGCCGCCCGAAGCAGAATCTATGTTCACGGGCCTCTAGGAGCTGGTGCAAGGGCTGCGGGTCCTTCTGACCCTAAGCGGAATTCCTGCTTCCTTGTATGTAATACACTGTAGATTTCGGCCAGGCTGAATTCTAGGGGGTCAGTACTCGGCGCGACTCGCATCTTGACTGCCTCCCCTGTTGTTCACGCACAGGCCAACTCGATGATCGCGCTGACATTTTGTGACATCCACGTGCTTTACGGCACCGAATTCGACAAGCTGGTGGTGAAATATCCGGAGCTGGCAAAAGCGTTGCTGCTCGACTCGGGCACTATTGTCACGTCAGATGGTGCGCCTTAACCACGTCCACGAGGTGGCCCAGTCGGTATATCGAGGAATCATTAGAATTCTTTACCCTGACTTTTGCGGTTGGAATTGCGTGCGTCTTGAACGTTTTGGGGCCACTCCGAAACAGTCTTTGCCATTGCACCACTTGCTACAATGATGTCCGTGCACAGTTGCAGCCAGTGCGATCCTTCTGTAAGCTCGGACCAAGAACCCTCATGATCAAGTTGGGATAGTACGCCCGAGGCGGTCCGCAGAGCCTAATAACTTGAGACACTTAAACGTTCGATCATCCAGTTCCACCGGTTCACCAATACAATACTTCTAGTTCTCAGTGAGTCAAAAACGTTCCTCTCTGCTGCCAAATCACTCTGGACCAGGGTAAACCTACATTGAGCCGCTGCCTGGCAGTGGTAGATTTGTCTTGCGCTGCCTGCCTTCCGGGCTGTTGCCGCCAGATAGGGAGCGATGAGGGCTAAGGTAGCTGGGAACATGTAAATAGGTGCAGATGAGAATATGCCGCTCATATCCCTACCATGGATCCGGGATTGGACAGGGAGCTGGTCTGGGTACAGATGAGAATATGCTGCTCATATCCCTACCATGGATCCGGGAGTGAACAGGGAGCTGGTCTGGGTTCAGATGAGAATATGCTGCTCATATCCCTACCATGGATCCGGGAGTGAACAGGAGCTGGTCTGGGTTCAGATGGGAATATGCTGCGATATCCTCCATGGATCCGGGAGTGAACAGGGGAGCTGGGTACAGATGAGAATATGCTGCTCATATCCTTGCCATGGATCCGGGAGTGAACAGGGAGCTGGTCTGAGTACAGATGGGAATATGCCGCTCATATCCCTACCATGGATCCGGAGTGAACAGGAGCTGGTCTGGGTACAGATGGGAATATGCTGCACATAGCCCTACCATGGATCCGGGAGTGAACAGGGAGCTGGTCTGGGTACAGATGAGAATATGCTGCTCATATCCCTACCATGGATCCGGGAGTGAACAGGGAGCTGGTCTGGGTGATGGGAATATGCTGCACATAGCCCTACCATGGATCCCGGGAGGAACAGGGAGCTGGTCTGGGTACAGATGGGAATATGCTGCACATAGCCCTACCATGGATCCGGGAGTGAACAGGGAGCTGGTCTGGGTTCAGATGAGAATATGCCGCTCATATCCTTGCCATGGAGTCTGGAGCGAACAGGGACGTGGTTGGGTGGTGTAACATTTGTCTGACGTGAGCCTGCTGAGGAAAGGCTAATGGCCGTCGCGAAACGTAATGTTATGACTGGGGTGCTGAGCAGAAATCTCGAGTAAGAAGCCTGCAAGGAAAGGATGGGGCACCGTGAAGCGCGAGGTGGAGAGGATTGAGGTTGGAACCACAGTGATAGATAAGGCTATCAGTGAAGCAAGAAAGCGTTTGAGGGAAAACCAGGAAAATTCACAAACCCGTGTGGAAGCGATGGTGGCAGGTGCGCCTTGCCCGTCGTCGAATCAAGAATAGCATGCTGTTCTGCTGATGCTTTTTGCTTTGTGGTGGGAAAGACTGTATCATGCTCAATGGATGTATGCCAAGGCGGTGACCGTGTAGCTGGCCTAAGACTTGGATCAGAGTTCAAGGGAGGCACCGCTTGTCTACCCGATCCTCCCAGCTTGAACCTGGAGAGCCGCTTTGCCTCCTAAAGGCCTCTCATCTCCCATCCACGTAGTCTGCTGTTGTGACTCTTTGTTCGAAAAGTCATGTGTTTTCATGTGTTGCGTGCTGCTGCAGATCAGGGCAGCCGGCTGGGGAAACTTGAAGACACACAAAATGCCATACTCAAGCAGCAAGAACAGATCATGACAATGCTAGCCCAAATGAGTAAAGGTCCCAGTCAGATGCTGACACCAAAAACGCCCCTTACACCGAGTTCTCCAGGCAAAGGGGCAGCAGATGGCAAGTTGAAAGAAAAGCTCTGACTAACCGCATCCGGAAAATACAGGGCTCCGGACAGCATTTCTGAATCCTCGGTAGCCGTGGATTTTCCGGATGGAATCATGGTGGTTGAGCTATAATGCCCCTTTGTATCCTAGATGCTTAGGAAGCATCTGGAATAAAGGTAGACGTCTTTTAGGTTCGATCTGAATTGAGTTTCAGAAGGCATCTGGATGGTACGTGCAATGGATAGAAGCGTCGGCGGATGTGGTGTGATTTTGACTGCATATATCAAGGTTTATCTAATTTCGGGCACGTTCGTGTTGCACTATCAATGTAGGAAAAAGTTTTGACGAGGCGAATATATCTTCGCGTGTATGAATAAGGGAACTGATGATACATTATCATTTTGAAGTTTGGATGAGTTGAAGTCTTTTGAAGCGGACACAAGAATATGTGCATACCTAGGTTGCTTATTGATAAAGGTAGCTGAGATCACGGCCGTTTATGATTTATTGGTAATGATTAACGTTTATATAGCTGTGTTGATGGTATCTCAGAAAAGAAAGCCACGTGACCTCTCACAGTAGAGGCTCTAGCATTAAGACACATGCCAGACGCGTTTATGTGTATCCGTCGATGTTGGACGATGCGATGCTCTACGAGGCGCTAACCAAAACGAAAGACACTAGCCAGTTGTGGTATTTGGTAAGGGAAGAACATTGGTATATTTACCCAGTGTTCGTATGCACGTCATATCTGTAGAGAAACCGCCCTTGGTTGGGGGAGCGAACATTTCAGGCGTTGGATCCAATGCAAAAGAGCTAAGCGATGTGGTGCTCATCGTGACGGTAATTCTAGAGTCGGATAAGGTGTGAAAAGGGCAATTTAAGGTCTATGAAGGGTGTATATGTGCATGTAAAGGGCGGGCCTAGATTAGAGCCGAAATTTGCAACAACCCTCGAAAAAGCGGGTGGGGGTGGGGGGGACTTCGGGTTCGATCGTTGTAAGGTTGGGGGTGGGGGGACTTGGGACTTGTCGGCACCCCGAAGGGTGGGGGTGGGGGGGGGACTTGGGCCAGTCGAGACTGGGAAGGTGGGGGGTGGGGGGGACTTGGGACTTTATTTCAAATCCTCGATTCAGGTTTTCACTCCGTATTTTGAAAAATACTTCTCTATTATACCCATTAGCGATATAATCCGCTTATATAAGCCAAACGTTTATATAACTGTCCACCCCTGGTGGTGACCGAAATCGAAAAATCGAAAACCGAATTCGACATCTGTTGACATCGTGATGACATGCCGTGGTGGGACGCAAAAAGAAAAGCACTGTCGCACACATGATCTCACGGTCAGATGGCCTAGTGGAGATCTCTTTTTTTGAGATCGACCGTGCATAGACCTCAGCTCTTTATGTTTTAGGACTGAAGCAACCTTACCTCACCTTACCTTTACTTAAGCAAACCGCGAATAGCAGAGCGGGATGATGACACTCTGACGACACTGTGTCAGCGTCATCTGTCAGTCATAGTCATGAACTCGCGATCGAACTGATTTTTATATAAACCGAGTTTACAGTTTTTCCCTTTTAAAAAACTGACCTTTCGCTTTGGAGTCTTTCATTTCACTCATCACTGCACTGTTTGTATCAGATTCTTTGTATAAATTAAAATACAAAATATAAACGAATGATGAGATTATCGAACGATCAGATTCAGATGGCCTATAGGTGAACAGGCCTCGCGGAGATCTCAAAATTGAGATCAACCAAGCCTAGTACAAGTACAAATATAAAGGAGATATGCGCGTGACTGACGGATCCCAGTTTGACGTGACGTGACGGATCCCACATTAGTTGGCAATTGTGACGCGTCTGATTGGACCAACACTACAGTATTCCTTTTGGTGCCCCAGCACGGATAAGTTGCGACAGAGTGAGAGTCCCGACAGGAAGCTCGATAAATCGCCCGCCGACGTTCCTCGATAAATCCCGACAATCGCCCAAGCGGCAAGGTTCCCCGATAAAAAAAAACATGAATACGAGCCCAACGTTCTCTTTCAATAAATACAGTGTTGCTAAGTGGTAAGTGGTCTGCTGTTCCCTTGGGCTATCTGCCTATAATTACGTACTTGTTTCACAAGGCAAGTGTATAACAACAAAAACCAGAGAAGCCCACTTTGAAGAGGATCATTTAAGGGAACGGAGCGAGCAAACACGCAAGCAATTGAAGAATTCAACGCGCAGCAGGTAGTAAAGCAAGGCGACGGTTCGTACTTCATTCCTACTCAGCTTTCATTAAATTCGTTCGAATCACGCAGCCTGCGAACCGCGCACATCCAGCCTGGGATAACTCCTTTCGAGATCTCAACTCGAATCACGCCCTCACTCGTCGCGTGTGTCGCAGGACGCGATGCAATCACCTCCTCTGAAGGGCTCCGAGGAAGAGGTGCGCTTCCTTCCGTGACCGTGAAATCCGGGCTCTCTGCACCGCTCCAGTAGGATTGTCGCTCGCCCACCGACTCGCTCACGGAGGGCAAACCCTATGTTAGATCTAACAAAACCTGCTCTTCTAGAACCCCGACTTTAAGCCAGCATTCCCGCGCGATATTCATGTACCTACTACGCTGCACATAGCTCTTTAGTCCGTTGTTGAAGCAAGTACCGGCCGCGCAGACCGATGTTGCCACAACCCTGGATAAGTACCCTAGATATCTCATCTTGAACCACGGCCTCGCTCGGTGTTGCAGGACGCGAAGCATTCTCCTCCCCCGAAGGGCTCCGAAGGAGAGCATTCTCCTCCCCCGAAGGGCTCCGAAGGAGAGGTGTGTTTCCCTACAAGTTAGATGTAATGAATTATGGCGCGCTATGTGTGTAACTTGCAGCGTAACGATCACGCGTCGCGCCATTTTCTTGCTGCACGCTCGTTATAGAGGCCAACCGCCAAAAGCCGAAAACCATGCTTACGGGCACCATGGCCAAACATATGGAATATGTATGCGCATAGTAGTGGTGATATATCTGCATATTGGTCTGGTGTATCCTATAGCTCTCTTGCTACTTTTAAGTGTATTTGCACGATATGTGTGTTTTCATAGAAGCATGCCTTTCACGCACCTCGCCATTATCTTGTAAGATACTCGCTGCTGAGGTATTTTTATAACCATTCATGTGGGCGTGGCTAAACACATTGACTAGGTGTACGTGTGTTAGCATTTATATGTATACATGCCTCATTTTGAAGTATGCCCACACGCCTTCGATTTTGAGACTGTGTGTGGACTAATTGTGCCCGCTTGTTGCATCACTTAAGTTTACAGGGAACATAATCATTCCTACATACTTGTCGGAATATATAGCTTTGCTTCCCCCGCGGTGGTTGATACCGTCCTACCGTCTTCCAGGGCCTGCTGTTTTAGTGGGTGCCTCTGTACTAATTGTTGTGCTCCCTTACATGATGTGAGTGGCAGAGTGTATACACAAAATACATGCCTCATGTGCACTTAGTATTCTTGCTTTGTTGCACACATATTTCACTACGCATATTTTTCTAGAGTTTGTATATCCAATATATAGATAGATAGATAGATAGATAGATAGATAGATAGATAGATAGATAGATAGATAGACGGTTGTGTATAGGTACGTAAAACCAATGGATTCAGAACTATTCATAGATAGCCCTGCTCGGGGTGTGGGTTCGAATATAGATTCACATAGATAACCGTCGATTAGTGTAGGGTGCGGGCTACGTATGTAGACATGTGTATATTTACAATATGCCCACAGGTATCTGTTTCCTGAAATCAAGTCGTCATGATTCTAACTTTGATGCGAAATGGCATTGCATGCGATCCCGGTCCGGGTGGCATACATTACAACCAACAAGATACAAAGGCATTCGATATGAGCGTGACTGACGGATCCCAGTCGATAACTAGTTAATCACGAATGTATGTATCTAAAGCGCCTAATGGTGTATAAACAACCGATATCGGTCCTTGGATACAGTACGCTTATTGGGGATGGTGCTCCTCTCGTGCAACGTGCCCCTACATTGATTATCGCGTTGGAATGTGTTGGGTTCGGTGTGTGTGTAGTCAATCATCAATCGGTACGAGCCGTGGTCATGCACGTTTGTGCATATTAAAATGTCTGATCTAGATAAGAAGGCGTGGCCACGGACACCATGGATGTCTATGGACAACAACAAGCCCTTCTCTTCACCAACATTTCGCGCCAGCTGCGGCAGGCACAAACCATCAACTGCCCACCAGGATGCCAGCACACTACTGCAATACGCATTGCACGCCGCCTTGGATGACGCGAAGTTGAATAACGGACGGGTGCGTCAATGCCACAACTCCTTTTTATTTACGGAAGTATATTCTTATCATCCGTTATCATATCCTATTGTTGTGAATCAACACTTTCTAGACATCTCATTTTGCCCACTTCAACCAGGTCTTGCCGTATCATTTTAAAAGTCTTCAGAGGTATTTCCTACAGGTGCCGTTGAACTTTAAACAGCCGTCTATGCAAAGAATGCGGCTACGAACACCCTCCGCTACTCATACGGAAGTGTTGACGTCCACATCGACACCGATGGACAGGTACAATGGCTTACGCGGTGATTCTGTTAATCGTCGGATCTACGCTCCTATAAGTGTGGTCATCTCTTGCGGCATGCGTGGACTAAGTGTGGCGGCCCCATGTCCTGCCCAGTGCATGGCAAACATCTGGTGGGAAGACATTCCACTAGATGACACGGAGATTGATGGCGACAACGTCCCAGTCCTCATTTGCCCACTACACAAAGACGACGCCGACGGATCCGGTCTAATCCCCGGATGTCTCCATGTCCCTGTGCAGACACCTCAAAAGAGGTGCTTTCCCAAACACGCATGTGAGTGTGGCATCACCATTTATACGTTCCGTAGGTCCCGCAATCGACGCGTGTGATAGCGTCAGCAACAATTTCTAAAGCATATGTGTATATACGGTGTGCCGCAGTCGCATGTTCCTGGACTACAAGATGCAATCGTATGCACGGGGCGGCCAAGGCGCGCCGCTCCCCGAGAATGCTTCGAGCGCAGCCAGGTATAAGCACAACGCCGCCAACCTCCACGACGACAAGACCCTCGAACCGGGTCGTGCAAGGGAGGTGTCGAAAGAAAGGTGTCGGCAGCAAAAGTCTCGGGAAGGAAAACGCTTACAGGGCGGTACGGAAGAATCCATCCGTGCCCGGATGGACCTGTTGCGGTCAGATCTGGATGGCCGTGTGAACACCGATGGAAGATTCATTTTCAAGATGAACGAGGTCGGTGACTACTCCATCATCATGTGCCTGGAAGAGGCCCTGAAGACCCTCAAGGAGGTGTGAACCACATCGAACATATTCCATGCATACATGCATAACATTTTATAATGTAGGCGCCCACTCAATATGTGCATTTTTTTGCGCAATTATGTACAGCGCGTGTGCCATGGCGCGCAGGTGATGGACGGTCTGGGATCACGCTTTATATGGGTATGGACGTCACAGAGGGGGTCGCATACAACCCTGATCAAGACACAAGCGGTGGCACCTGGATGAAGCTTCTGGCCTTCAATTGTTGTGGTGGACCACGCCAGAGTGAGGTGTCCGTTACCGCATGGTCGCCCTTTATCGCCCTCCTTAAGCATGCTGATGGAACGACAATACTGAAGGTCTTGATTGCCATCGAACGTCTTTGCAACAAGCTCGGCGTTTCCTTGACAGAGTCGTTGGCGAATCTCATCTATGATCACGATCGTGCAGAGGACGTTGGCGCGTGCAAGTTCTTTTTTCATCAGAAGCCAGGTTTGTTCCAATGCGTACTTGCTTGTAACATACAATGTTAACAATGTGTGAGACTTTTGATTGCACTACACTGCTTTCTCCCCCAATGTACGAGTAGCATCATCGGTCCATACACATAGGCATGTGGGCACGCACGAAAACACTACGTAGTGCACGCAGATATCGCAGACAAGTATATCAATATATATACTGCGTGTGTGTGTATATATATATATTGACAATCTACCATGTGCCGGAGCCAAGGATGTGGCCCGAGCAATTTAAATATAGCATGGTGCACCCACTATACGGCGGGCCCTGGAAAACATCGGGACGCATACATCCTGTGTGAAGGGATTCGGGTCATCTCATGCTCGTGATCTCGATCCCAACCCAACTGATATAACCTAGCTCAGGCTATAGTGAAAACACTAGTGCACGCAGATAGATATCGCAGACAAGTATATCAATATATATATATCAAGATCGTGAATACCGAGAGCTACCTGCTTATATAGTTGTCTCTAGTCTAGATGCATCTGAGTGAGAGTGACAGTCCGTTACCGAAATCGATATGACTGAGAGTGTAGGTGAAAGTCATACTGTATGTAGTCATACTACTACTGTATACTGTACGGCTAGATCTCCGCAAATGATAATTTAGTGATGCGGTATGTGTGTGTGTGTGTGTGTGCCTGTGTTAGGTTATCTCAGTAGCATCGTCTGATACACCATGCTGAATTGTTGCTTACGGCCTGTGGAAATCAGGTGTGCATATGCAGGAGGTATATCGTTGCTTGCTCGAAAAAGGGGCGCTTCCAAGGCCGTTATTGCAAAAGGAAGCGTGGCATCCACTGAACAAATGTGTTAATCATGCAAAGACTCTAAAGGGGCTTCGACATCCACATGCAACCCATCTCCTTGTCGTACTCCAAAATACGATAAGGAGCATGGGGGACCCACTCATCTTCCCAGCAGAAGGTCCGTCCCGTCCTTAGTATCTGTCGTTGCCGATCATCGATGCTTTCTTTGTTTGACCTTGCGATATATCTACCGCGTGGTATCGTGTTCCACGATGTCACATTATAGATATGTGATAGTATATATATGGTAACGCACCATCATTCCACGGTGTGTATCGTGCAGATGGAGAAGATGAAGCCACTCGACTGCAACGCGTGTGTTTAATTGCGGATGACATCACGGCCTTCTGCTTATACATGCTGAGTGAGCCCAACTTCGAGCTGACAAACGAGCCCATTGTTTTGGGCCCTCGTCACACACCTCCGCCGTTTACAATACGAGACTTCAAACCGCCACCTGTCAATGGCTTCGAGCTTTGTGGGAATAATAATCCCGAGGCACAAGCGGAGGTGGATGATGATGCTGAAAAAAGTGGCACGGTGATCGATGTTGAGGGCTTACGCAAGGAGATGCAGGCGGCAGCCGACGCCACCACGGACCATCAAGATCACGAGGTGCGATATTTCAAGACTTTGCCCAGACAGTGTCGATGAAATCTTATTTCATTTACCACTCTTTATTAATATTGCATGAACCACACTGCTTTAGATGGATGAAAGTGCACCCTTATTTTCACCGGTCTGCATGTAAGTTGCGGTCCATGTAATATCGGATGCCTCTGTTGCTTGGTGCATGCCAGTCACTTTGTAGTAGCCAATTAAAATGAATGTGCACCCTTATGCTTAGACTGAACTACGGAATTGAAAACCGCTAGGAATGCGTGCTAAGTGTGCCCAATGAATTTAACCAGAGCTCACGGACTCCTTTACACATAGCACACATAGAGAGTTGTAAACATGCATTTCCTCCCCGAAGTACTGAGTTACTCGGCGCGAGCCAAGCGCGCGCCTGTAAACATAAATTACAACTAGTCATGTGTATATAATTCACGACGCGTGAGACAGTAGCGGCGGTCCGCAAGGCCATTACGATAACTGTGGTGGGCCAAAATTCTTAATCAATATTCGTGACATTTATAATCAAATGACCAGTATTTATATTCAGATGACTATGGTGATGGATGTGCGGTTTACCAGAACGATGGCGTCGATCTGGGTAGCGAGGAGGACCTGAACATCTCCAAATTATTCGATGAAAAGTGGTGTTATAAACGCGAAGTCGTGGGCCTTCGAGGGAGAAACCTGCCCCCAAGCTATTGTCTGCTCCTTCGAAAGCACACACCGGAGCACCACGGTGGTGCAATGCGCATTACCTTGCGTCTTGGTCATGTACAGAAGGGTGCAGGCTTGCAACGCAACCACATTATGGTGTTGCTCCAAACTGATGATGCAAAGGGCGACGTGCAATGGACACAGTCAGAACCCGTGTCGAACCACTTCGCAGATGCAGCAACACTACGCTACTACTACCATCACATGTCGGTGTGGCGTTTAGAGCAGTCGTCACTCCAAGGGGAACGTGCCTCAGACAGTTGGGCAGTCGGGACTTCGGAGGGATACTTTCCGTTGATCAAACAGACCTTGACAAAGGTTACACTACCGGTGGCATGCTTGGCCTTGGCTGGAAACTCTAACAGCCAGGAACGGGCGGATCAACGCGGGATGATGGCGCTCCATCACTCTGGCTATAGGAATGCCTTAATCCCGAAAGAAGGAGAGGTAGTGCGTAGATCTCTGGGATTTCATTTGGCGACAGCGGCCCCCGATTCCAACCTACAAAGGCTGTTGTTATGACACACTTTGTTATGACACAATGGAAGCTGCATGGAGTAGGCTTGGTGGGATGGGTCCGGATACGCTGCGGGATGCCGCATTCTTGCAAAGGAGCATAGCCCAGTACAAGCGTATGGTTGGTCCAGCTAGTGGGCTTGGGTCATACAATTACACTTGAACAAAGAATCCCCTAAATTTCCCTAAAGTTTCCCTAAAGTTTCCCTAAAGTTTCCCTAAAGTTTTACTAAAATCTCCTAAATATGACATTATGACACATACTTAAGTATAAACCTTACTGTATGTAAACATTGGGTCCTCCTAAAGCTGGGTAAATAGTGATTGGACAAGGTAAATATATATATCCGTATAAATCAAGTTTTAGGGAAATGACATAATATAAAACCGCTGTCATATTTAGGAAATCTGAGGCATACTGCTTTGTTATTGGCTAGATATTTAGGAAACCATAGGCACATTGCACTGCTATTGGCTAGATATTTAGGAAAACCTAATATACTGCTATTTTATTGGTCCAATATTTAGGAAACCATAGGAACTGTGCACAGCTATTGGCTAGATATTTAGGAAAACCTAATATACTGCAATTTTACTGGTCCAATATTTAGGAAACCATAGGAACGGTGCACTGCTATTGGCTAGATATCTAGGAATCCCTAATTTGCAGCTATTTCATTGGTCCAGTATTTAGGAAACCATAGGCACGGTGCACTGCTATTGGCTAGATATATAGGAAACCCTAATTTGCAGCTCTGCCATTGGTGCATACTGTATGAGAAAGTCCTTCACTGGCTCCACACACGTGCTCCTCTACATTTGCTACTAAGGCTATTGGGCAATACTTCAGAGAAGGTTTGCTCAACTTACTGGACGATGTTGGAAGCTGGCTGCGCTGGGTATGATAAGGTGAATCCGGTGGTCCCATTAGTAACTGCCTGTGCGTATTTGATGATACAGGTGCATGACGTGGTAGTGCTGACTGCCAGGGCGATCAAGAAACATGGCTTTCGTGAGGATGGCGGCACATGGAACGATGAGCTCTACACCGTTCTGTTTGTCCACCACCGTTACCCCTTGCTTTGCGTAGTACTCGTCTTCGACTTCTCTGTATGCAACGACCCGTGCTAGGCGACACACCACCCGCTGTGTTGCAGAGTTTCTCACAAGGTAGTATGCAAGAATTTGTGCGTAAGGGTAGCCTGCTGGCAGACCTAGCTCGCCAAACCCACTGACGGTACCAGAGAGAGACACGTGGTAGGAGATTCGCTTGGTGGTTCGCATGTATTGGGAAGAAAACATCACCTCCTTGTCTAGGGACATCCTGAGGTAGACCATGATTTCATAATCCCCAGGCATTACATTCGTGTAAGTTGACACCAGACCATCAAGTTGCAGGCGAAGGTTGCATGAAAGAGTTGTGGGAGATAGGTGCCTCCCTGCGCCCAGAAAATAGCAGGGCGCATCCTCATCTTCTGCCGCGGGATCCGTTGCACGGCTGACAGCGATCTTGCCAAATAACTTTGCCGCCAAGACATCCAACTTGCGCAAGTTTGGATATCTGTAACAGTAGTCATCTAGGGCATCGTCCTCACATATAGAATTCACGAGAGCTTCCACAGGTCGGTTTTTCACGTGCGTGTCCTTTGCCACACCCTTTAGACGCTGGATGGCACGCTCCACCCACATCTCCATGGCGGCACCAACCTCACCCAAATAGTGTTCTTGCCGAAACAGGTACACCACTGCCAGCCTCAAGTTGTATGTCAGCAGCTTCATTATACGTGTGTTTTCCAGGATATTTGCGTGCTCCCGGAGGTGTTCGCGTGCTGCGACTCTAGCTGCTTCCACGTCCGCAGTAGTCCACCCAGTGTGCGTGCCCGAAGCTCGCACATAGTGCAGCACGGCTCGGCGAAGGTGCTGCCAGGCATCCTCCATCGCCATATTCCATTTTGCGAGTTGATCACCGATCACCAATGGGCTGAAGTAGACGACCCAGTTCAGGACATCCTCCATTGTGTACATGCCTGTCACTCAGGATCAAACTAGGTGCTTTAGTATAAGACATTCTACGCATAGGTCTCCTAACGCCTCTCATAGCAAGCTCAACAACGGAAACTGCATCAAGAAGTGGCACACGTCCCTGCTCTGCCTACTTCGTACACTCACCGAAATACTGCACTATATCGTTGTACTTGCGTATGACGTCGTGCGGAGGTTTCACGAGCTTCGCCCGAGCTTGCATTTCGTCCTGAATCGTCTTAGGCAAAGTTAAGGTTGAGTCGGGTACCCCTGTCACTTTGCCCAACAGCAGCTTCCAAAATCTCTTCACCACCCCGTATAAGACGCAGTGGCCGAAGGGGACGGCGTAACCATGCATGGGGTCGAAGTATGGGATTCGCTCGAGCGCGCCACGCCCGTGCCGTCCAGTAGATTGCGGGGATTCCCCTCCATGAATGGTTCTCGAAACCAACGCTGCATGCCCCTCTTTAGAAAGCATGAGCAGCTGTTCATCGGCATATACCTCAGGTTTTCCCTGCACTGTTGTCATTTGTAGTTTGACCGGCTTGGCATACCCCTTGAAATACATTCCCTTCCCGCCGGGGCCGCTCGTCCCTTCGAAAAGGCTGTACGCATCCGCCCGGTAGCTGCCGACTCCCATGAACTGCCCCATTGTGATCCGCATCACCGAATCCGCATGCACCATTCCTAAGAATACTTTCAACGTGTAAGTCCTTTTGAGGAAACTGTCGTACACGTCAAATCCCGTCGCAAGGCGTTGCATATCCCTTTCAAATTGCCCCCATATCACAAGAGGGTTCTTCTCCTTCTGCCGAGGGCCGCGTGTGATCCACAGATTCCGATGCCACTTGTCACGTTGCCGAGCCTGCAAGCATCCAGTTTGGGTTTGCTTACACATACATGCGATGAACATGATTGCTAATGCACTGTTCCACACATGAATCATGGAATCTACTCGCACACATGAATCCATCCTGTGGTTCTGTGTGTGTGTGTGTGTGTGTGTGCGTCTCACTGTATTGCCTACATTCAAGCTTTGTCACCCCATAGGCCAACCAACGCGTCACTGCATCGACATTCTGATTGGGCGTACCGTGATATGCAGATCATCGCACTTAAGCACACCAACGCCCATGGAGTATGACCTGCTCGCAATAAAAACATTTCTCACTATATTTACACAAAGGAACAGTGAAATCAGTACACTACAGCAACTGTGCCGGCCGATGTCGCACCCGATGTCAGAGACCCATAATTGGGCGTCGTCCGCCCCGGGCGAGATTACCATCGAGCGGTGCTCCGCGTACTCCACACCTGGATCCCCCCCTGCGGAGGAGGATCTTCAGCTGTAAACGATGACGGCGATAGCAAGGCACCTCCTGTGACGTGATCAATGTGTTTGGCCAGCGCTGCCGTCCAGAAGTCACGTCGAGTGCGGGCATCCCGCCGGGCCCGTAGCTTGCAGAACTCCGGGTCACGCATCCAACGTCGTATAGTGCGCTCCGGTGCAAAGTAATAATACCAATCCCGTGGACGGATCTCCTCTCCATGCACGGTGCGTATCACCTCGAACCGTTTCTCCTTGCACGTACGCAGCGCGCCACCCTCAGAGTCCTTTTCTAGTACGGTGTCACAGGTTTGGTTCTTGTCCCAAGAGCTTGGATCCTCGCCTGGGGGATAATGTCGGCACCAATTCACGCATACATGCACCGCGTGGTCCATGTGCGACCTGGTGTTCAAAAACTTCCTCATTCTATACAGACTTCGAGGAAGATTGCACTTTCCGGGTCCCCCCATAAGCATGATCATGACCGTCAAAAACCTATCAAATGATGGCCTCGACCAATTCAGCGCCCTTCGCAGCTCCATAAAGTAGCAGACCGCCTCACCCACTGTCAAGCAGTCGGCCTCCGTATCCCCCACAAATAAGGGGTCACCGGCCGCCGCGTTGAAGTTAAGCTCCGTTTTTTCAGGCAGCAATGCCTCCAGCTCCCAGGCGGCATCGCTCCACAGATCTTCTTCCTGGCAGTTGTGTTCTTGGAATATCTACATCCAATGGCAAGTGAACACCAAATGGTCGTCAGTATCAGGAAGCGAGTAGTCTTAAACTAACAGCGTGGCACATCGATCGGTGGCCATGGGGGCCTGGCAACTACCTGCTGGAATATACTTGTGACCTCGTCCTCTGGATCCGGGGCGTCCTCAGCTGCATCTAGCAGTTTCTGCACACTTATTCCATGGTCCTCCTCGTCCGACTCCTCCTCAAGGTTGTCCATTAGACAAATTCGGCCTTTCGCCAGCTCCTCGTCGAAGAAGACCTCCACGTTAGGAGGGAGTCCATGTACTTCACAATCGCTGTTTGCTGACGGGTTAGCTTCCCCAAAAGCATTGCTGGTAACACCATTCCCCAAAAGCATTGGCTGCAAGATCACACGATACCGATTGTCTATGGTCCCCCCATGTTCCGTTAGCCAGGATTTAATCACCGCCAGCACTTCTTTTTCGCCAGCCGGTATAGGGCCTCGACATTCTGCAGGTAGTTCACGCACCGCACGCATTGTGCTTCGTATGCTGGTGTGAGCTTCTTGGCTCCGCTGCACAATCAGCATGAGCTCGTCCTCCGTGAACATCACCGATGCCCAGCACTCCTGTTTTCCTGCGCAGATGCCACACCTCAACATGGTTCCATGATACATTAGGTACATCCTGGTGCAGAATGCACTCCTGGTCCACCCCGTTGGTGTGCCCCGGCGACCCCTGGTGCTGATGCAGTAACCGTGGCGTGAGTTTGTGGGCTCCATCGAGCCACGAGCAACGGATGTGACATTCAGGCGACTCTCGAACTGTTTGCCTGTATTTGCAATCAATGTGCCCCGCTCCATTAGAGCACTGTCAGCACTTACTATTTCACAATTCCAGTTAATATATTAAAAAAAGGCAGGAAGGTCCAAACGTTGTCCTTACTATTCACAAACAAAAACTTGAGTCTACAGGTTCCCACTTCTGCTGAAGGCAGGCTCCTTCCCCACGGATTGGTAAGCACTTTGCGGTGTATTCATTCTGCCCTGGCATAACTATGATTGCCTGCTACTTCTTACGTACAGCAGGCAGCATATGAGGAAGGCACGGCGTCAAGGTGCGTCCAATATAAACTACTGCCAACTGTTCACACTGCTCCAGGCCAGACGCCTTCCTTATCTTTCCGCACAGGGCTATGGCGTCCAAAATTGCCGCGTGCGCAGCGCTGGAATCCGGTCCATGCCGAAGTGACCACGGCACTCTGCCGCGGTCAACACGCCGCGTTCCAAACCAGCCTCGTCCCTCCACGCAACCTCGTAGTTCCGTTTCACCGAGATAGCAGGAACGACTTTCATTTGCATGCCAACCAGCTCCTCGAACGTCCAAGACTCAACCTTAAAGTCGCCGTGGAAAATACTGTAGTCGAACCTTGCCAGTGGCTCCACCCTGCCATCTTCATCTCCGTCGTCCGCCGCTACTAGGTGGCATCGCATTATCTCAGGAAATCCCATCCTGCGCCATTGTGCTGCTGCGCCGATGGTCTCGTGTTCAATCACCGTTTTCCCCACGTGGAGATCAACCTCTCGCTCGGTACCGTGCATATCGTTCACCACCGCCCCGAAATAGTCACCAAACGTGGCATGCGAATCGGTCTCGAAAGCTTCGATTGCCTCATCGGTGTGCACTTTTACCATACACTTACGTTTTGCCGTCGCGGTCATCGACATTCTCTTCGTGAGTAGCCCCCTTCCGGTTCGGATCACCTTGCACATGTCATCCTCGTCGTCATCGGCATCCTCCGCCATGCTTTGCACCGTTCGAGCTGCACGATTGGGGCGCGGTGCAACAGATGCTGTCGCTTTCTGCGTGTTCGCCTGAGACACACTCAATTTGAAAGCAGCTTTCAGACTCGGACACTTCTTGGCGCGTTTTCGCAGGTCCTTAGTCCACTGCTCCCGCAACTCCCCCAGAGCCTCCTGCTGCCATCCTTCCGTTCCATTTTGCGTTCCAAGTAGTTTATACCCGGGCATCGGTACCACCTCGAAGACGGCCTGGGCTGTCATGGGAACTCGTTTCCGAGTCTCCCGCGCTACGCGCTGCACGTGCTCAATCAATACCTTTTCATCCAACTGTTGAACTTGCGTGACTAGCACCTGCTTTTCCCGCATCAAGTCCTCGTATGCTGTTGGAACCATACCGAATGCTACGCTCAGCCTGCGCTTGTTGCCTGACACCGCAATAAGCAAACCCGCCCCCAGCGCTTCCTCAACGCTCCGTCGGCGATGCAGGTACATTTGCAGGTATGCATCCATGTATGTGTACATGCCAAGGGCACACATGGATAGGGCACCTACCAGCAATCTTCATCAGCCTCTGCTCTTCATATTCCGTCACCTCCGGTGCCCTTGCTTTCGGTCGCGGCACGGTTGCCTTTAGTGGCACTCCTGGTTCCGAGCGCGCTCCTGGGCTCCCCCGATGCGGTGCCCTGGCATCCTTTGGTGCTGGTGCAGTAACCGTGGCGGCAGTTCGTGGGCTCCGTCGAGGCACAGTAGCCGGTTGTGGCGCTCCTGCAGTGGCTGGGCTCCCCCGTTGCGGAGTCCTGGCCACCTCTGGTGCTGCGGGTATACTAACCGTGGCGTGATTTCGTGGGCTCCGCCGAGGCACGGTTGCCGTTAGTGGCGCTCCTGCTGCGGGGCGTACGCCTGGGCTCCCCCTTTGCGGAGTCCTGGCCACCTCTGGTCCTGCGGGTATACTAACCGTGGCGTGATTTCGTGGGCTCCGCCGAGGCTCGGTTGCCGTTAGTGGCGCTCCTGCTGCGGGGCGTACGCCTGGGCTCGCCAGTGGTGGTGTCCCAACAACCTCTGTTGCACATGCAGTAAGCGAAATCACCAAGTCCGGGCGTTTTTTCTGGGATTCTTTGTTGAATGCGTTCACCGCCTGGATGTCACGGTTTTGACGCATTTCGATTGTGGTGCCCTTTGGGCCCAGATTACGCCGGTTGTTCAGACGTCGAATGATCTTCGTTTTTGCAGTGGCTTCATCCAGCTCGGGATGCAGCTCTCGCAGCGTTTTCACGCACATGTCGAAACGCTCTTGGGCCGCGGCGTTGTTTGCCCAATACTTACTCGTGGTTTTGTCCACAATCTGCTTAGCCTCCACGTCGTATGCCACGGGGCATTTCCGTATAACACTTTCAACTTTCATATGTGGACCACCTCCCTTTCTCACACGGTTTTTTCCTGATTCGAGCACCAGTGCGTGAACATCAGGGTATTCGTAAGATCATCAGGGGATCATTGGGAGTGAGAAGAGGGGGCTTCTTCACAGGTTGTGCACAACATGGGGCCAAAGGCATCGCATGAAAGCAACGGGTACCTTTTACTGCATTTGGTTTGGCTCCCTCCGCCGGCAGCGTACAAGACGCTGCGGAAATGTCACCGCTCTCGGTCTGCTGCGGCGGTTCCGTCTCCGCCGCGCTCGTTCGTGGAATATGGCTTGGGGCAAAGTGCACATGCCGGGTTAGGGGCACAACCCCAGGTCGATGCCCATAATCCATTGTACCCTGCGAGGCCCCATCACGTGCCCAAAAATTTACATACTATGTACAAATACGTAGTACGCAGGCCGTATCATATAACATGTCGAAATGTTCGTGTTAACTATTTCTAATTATGCTATATATTTCTAATAATAATTAGTAGAAATGTATACTATTTGTAAACACGTAGTACGCAGGCCATATCATATGGCAAAACACCAGGTTTGGGATACTTCTGATGGGATGAACATGATCGACGTGAGCGTGAGTGATGATCGAAGGGAAATTGTCGCGTGTCTTGCAAACAAGCTATAAATTCAAATAGCAGGGGTGGACCCTAAAGAACACAAATTTTTAGCCGATGCGCAGCGATGCCAAGACTCATGAAACGAAAACGAATCGTGAACGGAAAACTGTCATCGCAAACGAATCGTCATCGGTAATCCGGTATGCACGCTTGCATGATGACTTACATGGCCAACACGATCAATTACGGCCTAATGGAGATCTTGATCGATTGTGCTAGTATAATATGTATCTATATACACATTGCTAATATAATATGTAAATATATTTGTTGTAACTAAAATATAATAACTATACCGAGATGTTCTTAATGAAGTCGGCAGAATCTAACACCACTGCACACCGATGCAGGAGATCCATGTGTCCGTCTAGCGTGGCAGCCAAGTTACTCGGCTCAATGTTGTGCAGGGTCCTATATGACACACATGCGTCTTCCACGATGATAACACTGTATCCCAATTGCACCGCCGCAAGGGTCGTGTGCAGCACACACTGTGAGACATACGCCCCCATGATAACAATTGCTGATGGTGTTGGGTGTTGAGAAGACACCGCATCTCGCACGTTTCTATAGCAGGACTCGTGAGACATGGATATGTTTTCCGAGTCGAACGCATTCATGTTCCCACACAGAAAGGCGTGGTTCCGTAGTTCGTCAGCTGAATGTGGCCCAAGGTCTGTCAGAAAATCGTCGGACTCTGGCGGAGTTCCGGTGTGAGCGACACCGGCTGAAGAGGTCAAGTATCCTCTTCCATCATCAAAAAATGCATCTGTGGCGGCCTGCGTTTGCCATGGCCGATACCACTGTGTCCAATTGATAGGGATGTTGGCATGGCGACAGGCAGTCAAAACTTTCTGAATCGTTTGTCGGTGTTCTGGTTTGAAGTCCGCGCCATGCGCAGCCTGAGCATCCAGGACGAGCACTGACAGGCAACGGGGATCTGCGTTGCCACTGCTGGAAGAAACGCCCTGGATATGCAACATTTGATACCCGGGGTGCTGGTGTGGAACCGGACGTGACCCGCATTTGGGAGTACGGCCACGCGATAGATCGCAGTCCTTTACGGCATACACAGTTCCACGGTGGTGGCGCAACGGAAATGACAGTACTGGAAAGAGCCAGACCCGCTTGGCTGGAACCACGAACCATGCGTAGAAGTGATGCGGGGCGCTGAAATCGTCCCTTCTAGAATCGACTTCTAACACGGATACCAGGCTGTGACCGGCGAAAGCCTCATCCAGCACCCGCTGTTGGTGGTGATCATGCTTGCGGAGGTGGGTGTCGTTATCAATGAGGAACTGCATCGCAGCCTCTTTCGAAGGACGGTCCCCGGGCAGGCCCTCCTTGGCGGTCTTCGCCTGCCACAGTGCTTCCAGTAGGCAGATTGTCCGGACGGTGTTCAAGTCTAGGACATGCAGACCCTCCGGAATGCCCGGACAGACAAACCCGACATGGTATCGGAAGGTAGGCATCAGCTTTCGGTAGACCACCTTCCCCTTGAGCGCGGCAAGGCTGTCATCAGGGCAGACCCAATCAGGTTGAGCCGGGATGAACGAGCTTCGCACGACATTCACCTGACCAGCAGAACCCAAGTTGTGTAACCAGTAAGGTTATCGGCTATGGGTTATCTGTACCAAATACGAGAACACGCACCACGCAGAACATTGCACAGAGTGACTATGACCACACTTTAATCAACAGTTGCTCACAACACGGGCATTACCACAACCAAGACTTTCGGCCAGACGGTAATATATTGTATACAGGGACACTTATTATTACAAACTACCGCGCTACACACACTGATTATTATTTACAGAGGGTTAAAATGTCCAGGGACTAAACGCTCGTGGGGATCGACTCCTTTCCCCACAGAACACTTTTGTATCCGAGAGGCGCTGAACGTTGAGTGTAACTTGGAGGCAGCCGGTCTTTTTGCAGGATTGAAGTCGAAACACGAATTCACGAGCATGGTGAGCTGTTTGGAAACTGTACTATCTTCTTTCCAAGGCGAAAATTTTCTGTTGTTGTCAAGCTGGCTGTTAGCCAACTGCAGCATGTCCTTCCAGGAAAGGCGACTGGCCATGAGTATTTGCATAGCGAGCCCGCCACACGCCCAGATGTCGCTGTGAGTGGTTTTGTTTGCAAATGATGACTCTGGAGCTGTATGAGAGGGCTGCCATGTTGCGGAAGGCAAGCTTACTGGGGGAAGCGGTGCCATTGAATCGGTGCGGTGGAAACGGGCCAACCCAAAGTCTATGAGTTTGAGACTGTGTCCACCAACATCGGGCAGATTTTCTTGCACAAGCACGTTGTTACCTTTCAGGTCCCCGTGCACGATTCCCGCGGCATGGAGGTCTGAAATGCCGCGAAACAAATCGATGACCAGATGGCGCATCGCCTGGATTGGTATGCCTGATCCGCGGGAAGTAAGGAAATCGGCGAGGGTCTCCCCGCCATATTTCATGACGAGGAACGCGGAGTGATCAGGACAAATTTGGGCTCCGTATCCTAAACAGGGAACGACGGTTGTGGGAGCCGCGAAATGGGCCACGGTGTTCATATACAACTCCACCGCACAGTGCCGCAGGCGACGGTGGAGGGCAGGGTCGGTGAAGTCCTTCAGAACGGCCCTCTCGGTTTTGTCAAGGGTGCAGTGTAGAAGGACGCTTCCGTAGGAGCCTTGTCCTGTAGCTTGGCTGTCCTGAGGAGCGCGGTACGTGACTACTTGCTGGCGTGAGACTCTTGGCACTCCACACTGTTTAGCAATTTTGTGAAGATTGCTGAGGCATGCATCCGGATCTCCACGCAGAAACCGTTTTGAAAGGGATTCCACCGATAGGTCGTGATGGAAACCAGGAAACTGCAGAGGTGTGTTGAGGTGGTGGTGGGGTGCGGCATGAATATCTTGCGCTGCCGCCTGGGAAAGCATCGCCTTTCGCTGGCGGTGTGCAGATCGGCGCCTAGCTGATCTTGAGGAATTTGGATTTGCTTGTGGGTTTGGGTGTGCAAGCTACGGCACAGAGAACACCAAATATACGGTGAGAAACAGTCGGACAACGGACCCCCGGACGGAAGAGGGGGTGATGGGCAAGCATGAGGAATGAGACGCAGCTATGAGGGGATGAGGGGAAATGATTGACGAGCCAGAAGACATGCCTGTGGGTAACACACGCAAGTACGAGAACACGCACCACGCAGAACATTGCACAGAGTGACTATGACCACACTTTAATCAACAGTTGCTCACAACACGGGCATTACCACAACCAAGACTTTCGGCCAGACGGTAATATATTGTATACAGGGACACTTATTATTACAAACTACCGCGCTACACACACTGATTATTATTTACAGAGGTTTACGGTCCTTCTCAAGCTTGTTCCGAAGCATGTACGCAAACTTCTTAACAACCCCGCCGCACAACAACGCGTGCATGAATTCCTGCATACCAGCCAATAGCACGCAACTCGTGTGTTCGCAACCCATGATGAAGGGTGGGGAGAGCGACGAGCCAGAAGACATGCCTGTGGGTAACACACGCAAGCATTGGCTGCAAGTCGGATGAATGAATGTCCACCGCACCCATGATGAAGGGTGGGGAGAGCGACGAGCCAGAAGACATGCCTGTGGGTAACACACGCAAGCATTGGCTGCAAGTCGGATGAATGAATGTCCACCGCACCCATGATGAAGGGTGGGGAGAGCGACGAGCCAGAAGACATGCCTGTGGGTAACACACGCAAGCATTGGCTGCAAGTCGGATGAATGAATGTCCACCACACCACAGACCACCGGAACCTATCTATCCACCCTCCAGTCCCCTCTTCCACTCGTTGCCCGTCCCGCCCGGGAGCTTTCTGCACCAGTATGGCGCGAACCAAGGGGTGCAGAATTGGCTCAAACCTGTGGGCACCACCGGAACCTATCTATCCACCCTCTAGTCCCCTCTTCCACTCGTTGCCCGTCCCGCCCGGGAGCTTTCTGCACCAGTATGGCGCGAACCAAGGGGTGCAGAATTGGCTCAAACCTGTGGGCACCACCGGAACCTATCTATCCACCCTCTAGTCCCCTCTTCCACTCGTTGCCCGTCCCGCCCGGGAGCTTTCTGCACCAGTATGGCGCGAACCAAGGGGTGCAGAATTGGCTCAAACCTGTGGGCACCACCGGAACCTATCTATCCACCCTCTAGTCCCCTCTTCCACTCGTTGCCCGTCCCGCCCGGGAGCTTTCTGCACCAGTATGGCGCGAACCAAGGGGTGCAGAATTGGCTCAAACCTGTGGGCACCACCCAACCTTGTCCACCCCACCATATCCACCCTCTCCCTCCCACGACACTTTGTCCCGCCCGGGAGCATTCTGCACGAGTATGGCGCGAACCAAGGGGTGCAGAATTGGCTCAAACCTGTGGGCACCACCGGAACCTATCTATCCACCCTCCAGTTCCCTCTTCCACTCGTTGCCCGTCCCGCCCGGGAGCTTTCTGCACCAGTATGGCGCGAACCAAGGGGTGCAGAATTGGCTCAAACCTGTGGGCACCACCCAACCTTGTCCACCCCACCATATCCACCCTCTCCCTCCCACGACACTTTGTCCCGCCCATGAGCATTCTGCACGAGTATGGCGCGAACCAAGGGGTGCAGAATTGGCTCAAACCTGTGGGCACCACCCAACCTTGTCCACCCCACCATATCCACCCTCTCCCTCCCACGACACTTTGTCCCGCCCATGAGCATTCTGCACGAGTATGGCGCGAACCAAGGGGTGCAGAATTGGCTCAATCATGTGGGCACCACACAACCGTATCCACCCCACCATATCCACCCTCTCTCCCTCCCACGACACTTTGTCCCGCCCATGAGCTTTGTGCACCAGTATGAGGGGATGAGGGGAAACGAGCGACGAGCCAGAAGACATGCCTGTGGGTAACACACGCAAGCATTGGCTGCAAGTCGGATGAATGAATGTCCACCACACCACATGATGAAGGGAGGGAGTTGGGGGATGATGAAGGGAGTGAGTAAGGGGGTGATGAAGGGAGGGAGTGGGCTGAATACGACGGGAGTGAATGGGTTCATGTTGAAGGGAGTGCGTGCTGACAGCTGTGCAATAGTTTTGCACAGCTCGCAGCGCTACTCAGGTGAGGGGTGAAGTTCCGGGATGCGGCAATCGACAACCGCCCGTGTTTGAGGCAGTTATGGCTCTAGATGTGGTGCTGCGGCACACGAGGGGTATCACTCCTAACTTCCTCAGCTTCCAGACCAAGCTCTTCCCGCCACAACACAGCATGCTGGGGATGGCAGATGGTGGAGAGGTGCGCTCCGCCATGCATCTTGGGTGGGCTCGGGCCTGAAAGCAAGGGGGAGGGTGGGCAAGCAAGCGAGGAATAAGAAGGCCTGGGCCCTACCGGGTCTTGGTGCGCCTGGTTCTCCGTGGACTGGGGATTCACACCCCCAGCTGCCGCAGCAGCTGCTCCGGCAGCAGCTGCTGGATTCCCAGCGGCTCCGGCAGCAGCGGGCACTGTCACCGCTGTACGACTCGCCTGCGAATCACACATAGGGTACATGGGTGCATAGGGTACATGGGAGGGTTGTACACTAGCGATGATGGATGACAACAAATCCGGTGATGGATGCTGTGAGGGTAGCCAGCAAATAGCGACGGTGATGGATGCTGTGAGGTTAGCCAGCAAATAGCGACAGTGATGGATGCTGTGAGGTTAGCCAGCAAATAGCGACGGCGATGGATGCTGTGAGGTTAGCCAGCAAATAGGACCGCCCGTGTTTGAGGCAGTTATGGCTCTAGATGTGGTGCTGCGGCACACGAGGGGTATCACTCCTAACTTCCTCAGCTTCCAGACCAAGCTCTTCCCGCCACAACACAGCATGCTGGGGATGGCAGATGGTGGAGAGGTGCGCTCCGCCATGCATCTTGGGTGGGCTCGGGCCTGAAAGCAAGGGGGAGGGTGGGCAAGCAAGCGAGGAATAAGAAGGCCTGGGCCCTACCGGGTCTTGGTGCGCCTGGTTCTCCGTGGACTGGGGATTCACACCCCCAGCTGCCGCAGCAGCTGCTCCGGCAGCAGCTGCTGGATTCCCAGCGGCTCCGGCAGCAGCGGGCACTGTCACCGCTGTACGACTCGCCTGCGAATCACACATAGGGTACATGGGTGCATAGGGTACATGGGAGGGTTGTACACTAGCGATGATGGATGACAACAAATCCGGTGATGGATACTGAGAGGTTAGCCAGCAAATAGCGACGGTGATGGATGCTGTGAGGTTAGCCAGCAAATAGTGACGGTGATGGATGCTGTGAGGTTAGCCAGCAAATAGTGATGGTGATAGATGCCGTGAGGTTAGCCAGCAAATAGTGACGG
>LGRX02009310.1:0-12192 GCA_001247695.2 Cymbomonas tetramitiformis | reverse complement strand
CATACCTGCCGGGTTGCTTATCCAGCACTTCTCTGCAGAGTGTACACCAGAGCACGTAGGACATATCAATTTCTTCCCGTCATTGAACCTCTTCTCCTCGCTCTGCCTCCTTCTGTCCGCAACCAGTGCTCTTGCCACTGCAACAGTCTCCTCGTCCACAGTAGCTCCCACAATACTCGATGAATGAACCGCCGATTGCTGTACGACATTCACATAAAAATACTCAGACCTCTGCATAAGCATATCAAACGAAGGACGTCGTTCCTTACTGATATCCGCAACCACCTGCGAATACTCTATAGGCATAGCCGCAACAGCCAGAGCAGTCACCAGCACCTCGACAGTTGTCGGGTCAAGCTTCGCACCCCCATAGTTGGCCACTGAGCACATAACGTCCCCAAAATATCCCAACTGCTTCACCGGGTCCTCATTGGCGTTCACCGACAGCTTGCATAGCTTCTTCATTGAGCCCGCGAGTTGACCAAACAGCTGCGGCTCCACTTTGCACTTCAGTTTCCTGAACGCCTTCAACCCGTCATTACCACAGCGTCGTACAACGTCAAAGGCGTCCCCAGCTGTCACCTGCTTCAAAATAGCTGACAAAATTGTACTGGCCATACTCGCAGAACCAGGCACAGTAATATAACTGCCGCTGTCGTCAAAGACCTCTTCAAAAACGTCCTCGTCCTCTGCCTGTAACGCATGCTTGTCTTCTGCCCGTGATGAAAGCTTCTCCTCTGCAGCTGTGTTGCCATATCCTCTCGATTTAGGCATAAACAAGTTCAGTCCTTTGATATCTGCAATATCTGACACTTGATAGTCGCACACTAGTTCTAGCAGCTCAGGATAAAACGTGCCTGCTGACTCTAACTGTGTCTTAAATTGTACCCAGGACTCATACTGATTCCTCTCTGTACCCGTGTACTTCGTCGTACCCAACAACTTCACAACGCACTGAACTGTCTTCTGTGCGTTGGCAGTGCTCATTGCACCCGACGCAGCTTCTTCATTCTCTGTCGATTTCCCAGACTCCTTCTTCTCTGAAATCAAAGCATGAATTGTCGCTTCCATTGATTTCATAAAACTAGCCTGCTGCTCTACCAATTCCTGAAGCTGCGATTCCCGCGTAGGATACTTTCCTTTCCCCGCGTCCGCCATGACGGCTGTATCTACACTATCAGACCTATATCAGGCCCATAACCTAGGATAATCAACTTTTACTAACTTCATATATCAAGTAGAAAGTGTACGAACACACACTCATACGCACACACACTGTTGATTGATTTAAACTGATAAGAGTGTTTGTTCGTTACACACACAGTGCTTATATCACATAGCACTGTTCAAGTGCTCACTGTTACTCAGTCATAGCTACTTCTATACTCGTACTAGTACTCTTGTGTTCTGTGACAGATACTGTATACTTTTGAATTGATCTTCTGTCTCTTGTAATCTCATTGTCATCATTGTTCTGTTCACCTTTACACACAGTACTGTACTCTGTCATACTGTCATACAGTCATACTGTCATACAGTCATACTGTCATTGAATTTGTACTTTTGAGCTCTCTGTCTTTAACACTGTCTCAGAGTCTACAGTTTTCCTACAGGGGAGCCATCGAATGCAGGAGCAACAAATAAGAGGGGAGCCACGAATGCAGGAGCAACAGCGCAGGGGAGCCATCGAATGCAGGAGCAACAGCGCAGGGGAGCCATCGAATGCAGGAGCAACAGCGCAGGGGAGCCATCGAATGCAGGAGCAACAGCGCAGGGGAGCCATCGAATGCAGGAGCAACAGCGCAGGGGAGCCATCGAATGCAGGAGCAACAGCGCAGGGGAGCCATCGAATGCAGGAGCAACAGCGCAGGGGAGCCATCGAATGCAGGAGCAACAGCGCAGGGAAGCCATCGAATGCAGGAGCAACAGCACAGGGGCAGCTTCATCGAATGCAGGAGCAACAGCACAGGGGAGCCATCGAATGCAGGAGCAACAGCGCAGGGGGAGCTATCAAATGCAGGAGCAACAGCGCAAGGGAGCCATCGAATGCAGGAGCAACAGCGTAGGGGCGCCATCGAATGCAGGAGCAACAGCGCAGGGGAGCCAACATGGGCGCCCAGCATTGCTGTCGATGTGCAGTACCTGATTTTCCTCATCATCATCGGTGAGTGCAGCCAGCACCCAGCATCCTTGGTGTTGGAGGGACGCCTTGTGGCCAAACGAGTACAACGACGTTATGACAGACTCCACAACCCCGTTCCGCAGCCCGATCTCCTGGTGCTCCGGGATGTCCTGCGCCAGCACTCCCCGTTCACCCCATCATTGCTGCCTCCCCCTACAATTGTTGCCTCACGGCATCATCCTCTCCTCTCAATATTACTGCTGGCTCCCCCACGCCACTCCATATCACCGCTGATTCCTCCTCATCGACCCCGCCCTCCCATTCATCACCGACCCCCCCATCATCCCTGCCTTAATACTCACAAGACATCCCCTTTGTAACACCTATGCCCGCTGTGTCTGCTGTGGAGTGCCAGTGCCCAGTGCCCGCTTAGAGACACTTTGGCAACTTCAGCCGCGCGGGAGAGCCCTGCCAATGACTGTCACGAGTGCCAGCTGGTGCCGAGTGCCAGCAAGGCAACACTAACCCCCGGGAGGGAGGCACGGGCTCTAGATCTCAATACGCCACTAACCCCGGGAGGGAGGCACGGGCTCTAGATCTCAGTACGCCTCATTTACAACAAGATTATTATCTGCAAGCATCCTTGACAATGATCGTCTAGGTTGTGGAAGCACAAACTGCCGGGGATAAGAAGACCACCATCGTCTGAGTGATTTACATCTGAGCAACGTGGAGATACACAATAAGGAGGCCGGCGTCGTGCGGTGCAGGAAGGCCTGTCACCTGCAGGAGGTGCACCAATGCCTTACAGGCATAATCCTGAACGTCCAGCTTTGTGGGATGGTGCCTCATTGCGGACAGGATCGCCTCCAAGCCCTGCGAGGTGCCGTGCGCGGCGTGAGCCATCGCCCAAGAGCCCACGCTACCAGGCAGGACGCCAGCAGTGCTGCAGGGAGGCTGAGGGGCGCCGTCCCCACACCTCATGCATGCAGGCAAACAGAGGTGAGCCATGCCTTCTGAGGGGGGTAGAAGGTGAGGGGTCGCACCATGCCCTGCACAATAAGATACTTGTTGTCGTCATTCTGCGCCAGATTGCGGAGGAACCAGCAGCCCACGTGCTGCATGTCGGCGTTATCAATGTGCATGTTCATCGACTGCATGCCCAACATCAACATCATTGGGTAGCTCACAGCCAATCCTCCGTATCCCCAAGGGTCTCAGGGCCTGGAAGCCGGGGCAATGTCTCCCGGAGGACTCGTAAGGGGATAGGGCGGGGTGTGGATTTGGCGATTCCGAGGGGTTCTGCTAACGGGGTGTTCAGGCACTCACATTGATGACAACTGCGATTGCGCCATCCTCTGCCACGAGCTCCTTGTTGTCCGGATGCACTGCGATATTCACCTGGAGAGAAAGTTGGCATGGCCTCCCTTCAGCACCCTCCCTTTCTGGCTCAGCTATTTCTGGGGAGGCACATTGGGTTTTGACTAGCCTGTGCCCCGCGGTCCCTGCTTATGGAGGCCAGCAATGGGTTCGCAGCGGGCCCGCTCACCAGTGCCCAGCAGCCAAAGTGCTGGACCCGCCCATTGTCGGGGTGTGCAGTCATCGCTTCGAGCACCGCGCGTGTGCCATGCTCATCTGCCACTTTCAGCTGCCCCCAGGGTCCATACACACACCCTCTTTACATCCATGCCACTATGAACTCCCCCATTGGCCTTGCAGAACTGCGGGCCTGTGACTGGCCTTGCATCAATCTGTGTTCTCCTGATGATCGTATCGTGATAGAAACCTGCGTTGTTCCTCTAGATATGCCGTCACAGGAATCTATGACGTCAGAAAGATCCTATCGCAGCCACAGACATTAGATTGGAGGAAGCTATGCACTTGTGTCAAGATGCGTGGCGCGCCAGCGAACACGCAGAGCGTAGATCATGCAGATGCCAAGCTGAGGACACACCTGGCGGTCAGGGCTGTCAGATATGTTGATGAGGGCGCGGCACCCACTCTGCTGCACTTCGGTGTTGCTAGTGTGTTTGAGCATTGCCGAAATAACGGCCTCGATGCCGCCGGCTTCGACCACTGCTGCTGCGTTATCGCCCTGCACAGCCGCCGGGGGAGAGCGTCGGCGTCAAAGGCCAACCGAAGCAAGGGCTCAGAGCGAGCCGCAGGCAAGGCGAGAGAGGCAAGGTGCGGCCAGCAGTTTGCACATTGCAGTCATCTGTTGATCATAAGAGTTCTCCTCCATAAAGTCATCAGTGTTGTTTTCCGCACGATCATCGGAATTTTAATCACACGATCATCGAATTTTCTATACCCTTTTGTCACATCTTTCCCTTGAAACAGTTTACATTGAAAGGTGTCAATGCACCGCACATCGCCATCACCAAACCCCTCCAGGGCACCAGGCTGGCTAGCATCACCGCCAAGCAGCTTGTCAAGACGGAAAGCACACTGCTCCGTGTTAGCATCTCTCAAGCGGTAGAACACGCAACGTGCCCTGTGATGCCTGACTACTTGGCAAGCCGGAGCCGTCAGAAAATGCCTCGAAGAAATCTGTCCATCCACCACATGACCGGTGTGCCAAAGGGCTCTCCCAGGGAGCTGAAAGTGATCGACCAAATTGATTCCTCCTGACACTGCGCCCGCCACCGATCTGCGCTTGCAACCCTCTAGCCCCAATACCAACTCTATGGGACTGAATCCCTTGCACTGGACATTCTGCGAAGAAGCTGCAGTCCTGAGTAACACGCTCCACACCTGCACTGCGACTGTTATTTCCGGATGTGTGTGTGTGTGTGTGTGTGTACTTATCCTTGGACCGACTTCTTTGGCACACCGTAGCCACAGAAGACCGGCTGCACTATGTACCCACGCCGGGAATCAAAGGATTCAGCACACACTACGGGACACTTATCTGGATTCTCCGGAGCTCACTAGCGAAGAATGGGACCCCCTAAGCCTCACTGAGCCACCCGAGCGTTTCTGCATCTACACCTCTGGCGCACTGCTGGCTTGTGCCTGAAGCCGGTTCACCCCTGCCCCCCGAGCTGCGCGAGTCATATCTCCACCACCAAGCCTACATGCAGGACCACCCCTCTGCTCCCTGAGCCTCACTGGGCCACCTGAGCCCCTCTGCGACTGCCCTGCCGGCGCACTGCTCCTGTGCCTGTGAAGCCTTGCGCTGCAACTGTCGTGCCGCACTGTTCCTACTTGGGATCCCATCCCCACATATGCCTGTGTGCCCCAAGCCCTCCCGGTGGCCAATACTTCCCTAACTAGTCGTCACCTTCCCTACAGCTGCTCATTACTGTTTGTTCTGGCACGGCCAACGACCTCAACACGTGGGCAGGGAAGCTGATGAGATGCCATATGTTGCCGTGCAACCTGTTGTAAGTAGCCATTGCTGCCGGGATGGGCTTCCGGGCTTTGAGGGGCCCGGCATGTGTCAACCCCACCCGTGACCCTCCCACCCATTTCTCCCTCAGCACCCTCCCCACCAGTTTCCCCCGTGCCAACAGCCCCCTCAAGAAGCCGGGTGGGAGGGAGAGGCACCTTGAACTCGCGTGACAAGTTCTCCAGGGCAGCGCAACCCCAGCGCTGGAGGTTTGAATGCTCTGTGTGCTTGAGCATTCATTGTCTTCGCTACTTTCATGCCCATGCCCTCGCGCAGAAGCTTCCGAGAGTAGTGCGCATGCGCCCGCGCGCAGGCCTCCCACTCCCGGCACAGTGCATCCGGGTCGAATGCCTCCTGCACAGACGCGGCGCAAAGAAGTAAAGACCATCCACGTCAGCGTCAACTGCGTGCAAGACCCTAGGAGCAGCCAATCAGATCTGCGAGCAGCATACCAGCTCAGCCATTGAGCATGAGGGACTGGCCTCAACTGCACTTCCCGAGCCCCTGCCAGCGTGGCTGTCACACCGTCGGCATGATGGGAACGCGGATATAGGATGGGACTGCAGCACAGCCACAAGCAGTCATAAATGGCACAGGAAGCTGGGCTCAAGACACGGACCACTTTCCGGGATTATACCGGCAAACCACAATGGAGGAACTTGAACTAGGAGTGAGAATGTGCGAGCGGGAAGGCTCTGAGCGACAGAAAGGAGCAGGCGCAGGGCTTCTGGCTGCAGACAACAGATTGAGGGGGGCTGTCACGCGAAGGCTTCTGGCTGCAGACATCAGAGTGAGGGGGCTACGCGAAGGCTTCTTGGCTGCAGACATCAGAGTGAGGGGGCTGTCACGCGAAGGCTTCTGGCTGCAGACATCAGATTGAGGGGGCTGTCACGCGAAGGCTTGGCTGCAGACATCAGAGTGAGGGGGCTGTTCGCCGAAGGCTTCTGGCTGCAGACAACAGAGTGAGGGGCTGTCACGCAAAGGTTTCTGGCTGCAGACATCAGAGTGAGGGGGGCTGTCACGAAGGCTTCTGGCTGCAGACATCAGAGTGGAGGGGGCTGTCACGCGAAGGCTTCTGGCTGCAGACATCAGGAGTGAGGGGGGCTGTCACGCTGTTGGTTTCTGGCTGCAGACATCAGAGTGAGGTGGGGTCAAGCCACGCGAAGGCTTCTGGCTGCAGACAACAGAGTGAGGACAAGAGTCTATTGAGCCTTCAGGCAGAATAATGGAGCAGGGGGGAGGTGCTCGAGACAGTGGAAAGGGGGGGGGCAGTGCAAGGAGGTAGCAAAAGCACTTCATCTTCAGGGTCGTCAACGTCTTCCTCCTCATTCGGAATCTTGACCTGCGGTTGTGTAAGAGGGTTTGCCAGCCGTGCGCGCATGTCCTGCGCTTCATGAGGCCCTGTGGCAATGCAGAGCAGCAATCCGTCAGGCCGCTCTCCGACAGTGCGGCGCTGGATATGACACATCCCGTCAGGCCGCTCTCCGACAGTGCGGCGCTGGATATGACACATCCCGTCAGGCCGCTCTCCGACAGTGCGGCGCTGGGCATGACACATCCCGTCAGGCCGCTCTCCGACAGTGCGGCGCTGGATATGACACATCCCGTCAGGCCGCTCTCCGACAGTGCGGCGCTGGATATGACACATCCTGTCAGCCGCGCCCGACAGTGCGGCGCGCTATCTGCCAGGCCGCACTCCGACAAAAGCGGGCGCTGGATATGACACATCCTGGGTCAGGCCGCTTCCGACAGTGCGGCGCTGGATATGACACATCCCGCCAGGCTCGCTTTCTCCGACAGTGCGGCGCTTGGATATGACACATCCTGCCAGGCCGCTCTCCGGTGCCAGTGCGGGGCGCTGGATATGACACATCCCGTCAGTCGCTCCGACAGCGGGGCGCTGGATATGACACATCCCGTCAGGCCGCTCTCCGACAGTGCGGCGCTGGGCATGACACATCCCGTCAGGCCGCTCTCCGACAGTGCGGCGCTGAATATGACACATCCCGTCAGGCCGCTCTCCGACAGTGCGGCGCTGGATATGACACATCCCGTCAGGCCGCTCTCCGACAGTGCGGCGCTGGATATGACATTTTGAGGGCAAGATTGAGGCGGCACTGCAGGGCAACAGGATTTACCTTTACCCGTGACTTTCTCTTGAATGTAGTTAAAGAAGCCCAAGAGGCCTTTCTTCTTGGGGGTCAAGGGCGCCGTGATCACTGGCATTTCCTGGCAGGTGCAGAAGGGCAAGCCTGCTGAGGGGAGTCATCCAAGGGGGACAATCTGGCGTGCAAAAAGGCATAAGGTAGGGAAAGAGGGCTCATTGCCATGCGCACGCTTCGAAGAGAGTCACCCTTTCTTTTCTGAACGACTGAGGCGCAGGACAGGGCCTTGCGACACGCCACAGCAGCTCCATGGCATGAGGAGCAGCCACGATTTTCGGCTTGACGCACCTCGTGTACAGCAGACATTTCAGGCGTCGGCAAGTGGAAGCTCCCCTCAGGCTTGACAGAGCGCTTCGGGAACATGCTGTGCTCGCTCTGGTCCTGCTCGAGCTTGCTCAGTGACATCGACGTGGCTTCCGACGGGGGACCATCCTCTTGCGTGTTACTGTTCTGATGGCCCTCCTCCCCAAATGCGTCCTCCTGCACCTTGTCCTCCTCCTGGAGCGCTGCATCTTCCGGTTTGGCCCCATTTTCACCGGCGTCCACCTTCCTCAAGTCTTCCTCCAAGTCGGCGGTGTTCTCTCCCCCCTGAACAGTCACAGGCACTCGCATCCCAAACTGATTTGTTCAATGAAGCTACTCACATACACAGAACAGAAAACGGCCCACACCGCGCCCCGCGAAGCAAGTGTCTGCTCTCCGTACATAACACAAGCACACCGCATTCCGCGATCCATGCTCATCACAGAGCACCATCCCTTGGAGAGCTTGCAGGCGCCCGAGGATGTCACCCAGACCTGATAGCAGGCGGACACCAGGCTTCATTTCCTTTTGCCAATAATCGTTCACTTAATTTATACTGCTTTCTGGACAAACGTCAGGAATGTTCCCCCGAAACGTCCCAAATTTCAAAGGGTGGCGGAAGAATCCGCCTGAACAGGTCAGCACGTTCTTCTTAGAGACTAAGTGACAGCGTTGTTTGTGACAAAGCACTCACACATCGCTCAAAAATGAGATCAAACAAAGTAGCGTTTCAGAATATGATATGATCCAACAAATGATGGTGCATGTAGTATCTCTGGTGCTCCTATGCTATATTTGATATGAATATTGAGCTTCGGGCCAAATTTTGCAGCACCCCACGACAGTTCATAACTTGTTGTGCTCCTGACAGTCACTATTTTTTTAATGTATTCTTCACAATACAGACCAAGGCCTACTTAAGTTCCTCTCAGCGAAGAATGCTGCCATCGGTTGAGTGATGCACTGCCGTGCCAACCCCATGTGAGATGCCTGAATTGACCCCTCCATAAACTTAGCCCGCAGCTACACCGGTATATTTCGAGGGGCAAGGGTGGCAGCATCAGGGTTCAGGGGTACAGATAGTAAGCACCTTCTGCATGAGGGGCAAGGAGTTTGTCTTCCCCTGATCTCTCCTGCTTTTCGGCTCAGGCTGGGTGTCGACCTTCGGAGGTGCTTTCTGTGTCTTTTCTATGTATGTGTTCGTCACCTCAATCATTGTGTCCTCCTCCGCCTCCGCCGCAAGGTTGTCGAGGAAGGCGTTCTGAAGAGGGGGCGCCGTCACAGCCGTTAGCCCTAGCTCGAGAGTGTCTCGGCAGAAGGGAGAAAGGCTCCAGCAGAAAGGTAGGCCGGGACGCCAAGTAGTGGATCGCGGGTGGCGAAGCAGCTTAAAAGGGAGCACAAAGGGTCTAGCAACACGCCCCAGGACAAGCAGTGCTGCTATTCGCAGAAATTGCGGCTCGCCCAAATCGCCAGCAGAGGGGATGGCACACATTCACCCGTGCGGGAACAGTAGAAGCTGGCGCTCGGTTCTTATCCAAGAGAATGCCACTTGTGTGCATTTTAGGAAGTCACCTTATCCATGGGTTCGTGTCCAAGATTCTCGTTCGCACTTTCTTGACTGTAATCAAGCACACATACAATAGCCTAAGTGTGCATCGCACCGCATCATGGACACCGGCCATACAAGCAGGCGAGGATGTTGACCGAAGCCACCCTATAAGCACACCCTGCTTCATGTGCAATACTGAAGAGCGGACTCAAGTTCATAACCGATGCTTTCAACACGGTGCTCGCCAATATTCTGGGGCAAACCCACCATGGGTGGCTCTTGTCCACCTAACGACTCTGTGCCACAAATCGCTGGAGTTCAAGAACGAGTGCTCGAGGCGCAAGAGGGCGCGAGCTGCTTGAAGGGAGGGGAGGGGCCACGTACTCAGCAGGCACAGATTCTCTAGCCCCCTCCACGGGTGGAGGTGCCTCGAGGGCCGGGGTTAGACTCTTGTCAGGGGCAGGCGTCGCGTCGTCGGGGGCGGGCGTCGCCACTATGGCGGCGCTGTCGTCGGAGCTAGTGATCGCTCCCACGTTAATGGGTGGCTTGGATTTGTCCTTGTTCAATTTCCCTCCTCGTGCCTTTTGCAAATCCTGCTTCAGTGCCCCGACGCGTGAGGTGTCACCCCGCAGTTGGCTCTGGAGTCGGAACTGAGATCTGGGCGTCCGACCAGACGCTCCAGTGTAATCCCGAGGAGTGCCGGGGCCGTCAGACTTCACGGCCTTCGCTCACGCATGCGCCTCTTCAAGGATGCCACGCTCCCACCTTTCTGTCTTTCCGTCACGCATCGCACATAAATTTGCTTGCTCAGCCTGCAGAGCGGTCGGGGTATTTCTGTGGCACACCGATTCAACACGGCAGGGGACAATAAGGCAGGTGCCACGGTGGCAAGGCAGTGACCAAACGCGGCGTTCCCGGCCTCCAGAGCAACGAGCAGCTGGAAAGCGGACAGTGCACCTGCTCTGTGATTTGGGGAAGCTCTCCCGCCGCGTTGCGCAAAGTATGCACGGTCCGGTGATCTTCCAGAAGCAGGCGGGTAACTTTCTTCCTGCCGGCTCGCGTCGAGATGTGCAGCGCAGTGTCCCCGCTGGTCATGTTGCTGATATTAGGATCCAGCCGCGGGCAGCTAAGCAGTGCTTTCAGGGCACCAATGCGCCCCTTCTGAGCTGCCAAGTGTAACGCGGAAACGTCGCCGGAGCTCTGGGACAAGTCCCCGACACGTCCCCGCAGCTCAACAGTGCTTTCAGAGCACCATTCCGCGCCCTTCAAGCCACCGCGTGTAAAACCGATACGCCACACCCCGTCACTGAGATTTGAAGCATGCATCTGAAAGCCCACAACACTCTGGCTCACTGCCACGTCACATCCCCGAGCGTCGAAATGTACGGCCCGCACTCTTGGCGCTCCGGCTCATTGCCACGTCACATTCATTCCGGAGCTCTAAAGCAGTCCGAAGCTCTCATCGCTCAACATACTGTCACGCAGCGGTCGGCGTAGATCTGCCTTAGGTCTCTCCACTCGTCGCCCAAGTGAAACTTATGATAGTGGATGTTAAAGGTAGGTTGCATACATTCGCAGTCCACCCCGCAGCCGCGGGTGCTTAAAACCTCACATCTCGATAGAACTATCTTTTTTTATTTTCTTTCTTTATGAAGTCCCTCAAACCAACACCGTACAAGTCTCGCCAGGTGTATCATCCAGTGCGCCCGCTTTGGGTCGCTGGGGCTGTAAGCAGCTGGAAACCGGAAGGTTCGGCGACGTCTTACGCTCAGCCCACCCTGGAATTACTGATCACATTTCCACGACAGTGCCCCGAGAGATTAGCCCTGAAATTTTCATGGAAGCAGTGAAGTTGTGAGCGCACCAGTCTATTGGGGTCCACTCGTGGGTCGTCGACGAGCGCCATGACGACGTCTGTCAGCCCATTTCCGCAAGCGAGCACCAGAGGGGACGTCCCGTGCAGGTTGCTGATGTTGGGATCTATTCCTTCCACGCCCAGGAGTGCCTCGCAGAGTCGCACCTGAGTCAGATGTGAGGCAAACAAGCTCCTTAAGTGCGCAGGAGGTCGCAGCTGACAACCGTGCTGGGAAAAGCCACTACCCCCTTTGAGGGCAGGGTACAAGGGGTCGCAGCACGTCGGTAGAGACAGCTCAAACAGAAGTGTGCAAGCAGCAAAGTGCAGGAGCCAGTGAAACAGAAACGGGTGGTCCGTACGTTGGCAGCCATGCGAAAAGCGAATAAATTTAATTCCACGGGGTGTTAAGAGGTCAACAAGCTACTGCACCTCGAGAAGCTAACGCCGTGGGAATGATTAAACTTGACGATAAATGGTCACCAAGAGGGGGTGACTGTGAAGTCCTAAGTGGAGTAACTTACCATCCCCTTCGCTGCTGCATAGTGAAGCAGTGTGTTTCCCGTCGACCTCTCGATGGCATTAATGTTTTTAGGATTTTCAGCCAACTTGGTCATTATCACTGCATCATTGCCCTTGTGAGCCCAGCCGAACAGCTCGTCTACCGCCACGGCACTCGCGCCGTTCCCCATATGGAAATGTCGAAGCTAGGGAGTTGCGTCTTCCAGGTTTCACAAGTGGTGAAGTGAAATTGGATATTGTATCACAGAGGAGAAAAGGCACATTCCAAATTGAGGCGAAATTTCTTGA
>LGRX02009308.1:0-49914 GCA_001247695.2 Cymbomonas tetramitiformis | reverse complement strand
ATGGGAAGCAGCTGCAGCTCTCTCGGCGCTCTCCCGGTTTTATTCACATACCTCGTATATTTATGTTATGACAACTTCGCCAAAGCTATTCAGAGTTTCCCAAAGTGCTCCCGTTGGGCAGCGATGCAGTGCAAGACCCTATTGCCTGCGCTACAAGGCGAGCTCCTCTCAGCATCATGGCACAGAGCTGCCTCCTAGTGTCCGCGTTCACACCATAGAAACAGGCCGGACGTCTCGTGGGGTCGCCTCTAGGGACCTTTGTTCGCATCCAAGATTGGTAACTTTTGTGCCTCCGAGGAGAGAAACTGCTAGTAGCTTTTATCGGTTCTCAGTGCACAACCATACTTTGGCATTTCTGTGCGCATTCACTCTTCGAACCAGCAATGACCGCACTGACCAGAAACGACGAGTCCGATTGAGGACCCCAAAACGCATCAACCCAAAAGTTTCCAAGTCCGAAGCCTGGAGGGCAAAGCTAGTGGAACAGTTGAAACTAAAAATTTCGAAAATATACGTCAAAAAAATTGGTCCGTTTGAAACGAGTTTTTGGACAATGGGGTCATGTACAAGTCCAAAATTCAAAAGTTCAAAATGGGACGGCGGCAAGTTCTCGTTCATTGATGAACCGTCACACACACCAGATCAGTACGGTCACTTTTTTTTTTGTCAGATTTGGGGATTGAACCTGAACTTCCATAATACTTCTTGATTTCACTCCCCAGACCGACGTCCCTTATCGGGTGGGGGGGCAGGTAATAGGTTGTCTATTCGAGGCTCAAATCGACACCACTGACAATGACAAACCCGCCACCAACCAAGTGCCACGCCAGGGGAGGAAAAGCGCCTTGCGAGGCAGCGCGCACGCGCGCGCATCTCTTGAGAAGTGCTCACCTTGGATCAGCATTGGCGCAGTGGGGCGCCTCGCATGGTGGCGGGGTGGCCAGGCGCCCGAGCTCGCAGGGCAGCTCCGGGAAGATCTGCACGTGTGGGTTGCGGCACATCAGTTTGTGCATCAACTGCTGGAGTGCGAGGGCTGGGCAAGACATGCTCTTGATCAGAGTCACTCAGCCGACGTCATGAAGCTATCCACCGCTCAAAACCAAGGAGCCAGTGACGGGAATGGGAACATGCCGGCACTCTCTGAGCGTGCAAAGCCAGCTTGGCAAAGGTCTCGAGGACATCCATCAGCTGCTCCACCTGGCATCCATCCGACGCACCCCCTCGCCTTAAGCACCTTCCTCACTTGTGGTTGCAACCAACTATCCAATGGCAGCAACATAAAGCCCCGCCTATCCAATGGCCGCAGCATAAAGCCCCACCTATCCAATGGCCGCCACGTAAAGCAAGCACCAACTATCCAATGGCCGCAGCGTAAAGCACCACCTATCCAATGGCAACGTAAAGCGAGCACCAACTATCCAATGGCCGCAACGTTATGCACCAACTATCCAATGGCCGCAACGTAAAGCCCCACCTAGCCAATGGTCGCAGCGTACAACCCCAGCTATCCAATGGCCGCAGCGTAAAGCACCGAAAATCTAACAACCGCCTCGCACAGTACGGTGGGAGCCCACTGACTCCGGTTCAAAGCACCGTTTTGGGGAAACCCACCTCGGAGTCCCCGAATTCATTGCAGCTCAATCGGGGCGCTCAAGTGCATTTGAGTATACGATGACAAAAATAGCATATTGAAGAAGGCACCCGACCAGCTCGGGGGAAACATCCGAAGTGGACGGGCAAGGCGCTATTAACACTCCGACTACGAAGGGCGGCATGCAAAGCCGGAGAAATGCGGCGTCTATAGCATAGCTCTTGGATCCCGAAGGGCAGCGTCTAAAACCGAAGGGACATGGCGCCTATAGCACAGCACTTGGATCACGAAGGCCAGCGTTTTACGCCGGAGGGACAGTGCATAGACTGGAAAAAGCGTACCGTCTCAAGCTCTAACTTCGCAATATTCTGCACCGCCCCCTTCCCTTCCTCCTTTATTCACTTTCATTACTTTCATTACATACAGACTCACTCGAGCGACACCCAGCAGCCTTCTTGAGGGCCTCATGCCAAACATGCAGAAATATATTCCTCTAGGCAGTGCACAAGGGGGCAAGTAGTACGATTGATGACAATATGAATGCATGCCAATATTATAGTATGGCAATATGTCATCATGCTAACATGCCCAGGCGATGACATATGACAGTGTGAGGTATGATAGTCACACACACACGAACGACAAATCCTATGTCGTATGCATGACTGATGCTGAATTGAGATTGAGATGTGGTACACGGAATAAAGGATAATTAAAGAAGAGTTGATTTGATCGAAATTCTGTGTCACTGACATGCAACTACCTTCTGATACCAGTTATTGTGGGGCTGCTATGCAGTTAATATACTTTGTATTAAGCTCTTTATTCAGTAATCCTATATCATCAGTCTTACGACTGAATTGGATAATAGAGTTTAATACAACGTAGAACATCCACATCGCCCCACGATAGGTAGTGTGCACAACAGATTCACGGGAGGTAGAGGGTGGGCCATAGGCCAAAAGCTGCCAGGCGCGCCACAGGCACTCATCACAAGGGTAGCTGCACAACGAGCGTGGGGCAACATCAACCCTACGATAAAGCTTCGAGCGTCCGGTAACAACCGATACACTCGACACAAATTAGCGCCAGTTCCGTGCGGAGAAGTCGGCGCCGGACGGACGGTGCCTTCCTGCCGTTGGCAAGGGTCGCCCGCTCGGATGAATATAACTTTTTAGTTGCAGCCAAGGTGATAGCGACGGTGGGCGTGCAACACCTCTAGCTGCAGGACCTTGCCAAGCTGCCTTTGCAACACTAACTCGAAGGCATCTCCGAAAACCGCGAGGCGGTCCAAGCTTGTGTTCCACCAGCCTTCAGCCCCACAATCCCGCGACATGGATCACACGCCTCAACATCGTTCCCATATGTATGGCTACCCCGCACCAGAAAGAGGTACCCATGAGGCAAAAAAAGGACGACAGTCACAACAACAATCAGGCAAACACCGGCTGCCTCACTACCTCAAATTCAGAAAAGAGTATGGGAAGCAGAGATCAAGTGAGGTCAAGGGCGATAATCGGAGATAAAAGGATATGTTCAAATTGGAGTGCAATGGAGTTTTTGTGGTTTCAGACTTTCAGAATCCGTGACTCCCGCTGCAGTAGAGCCGAATGACACATGTAGCTTCGTGACACAAACAGGATGTACAAGTAGCCACGAAGCGACACGCCTGTTCAGATCAATGGAGATCAGGTGAGCACGGCCGCGCCACTGAGGGGAGGTGGTTACCAACTCCTAGCCGTCAACGATTCGCACAGAAATATCACATCTTGTCAGTCATCAGGCTTTTTCGGTTGATTCGCACAGAGATATCAAATCCGGTTGACCACTGGGCTTGCTCGGACGAGCAGGAGTGACTCGTGGCTCGATACGCACCCAGCTGTGCGAAGCGCCACTCCTTCTCCCAGGCTTGGCCACCCTGATATATTCCCCATCGCATTCAACCGCCATTGTGGCTGACAATCGAGAACACAGGAACCACGGGGACAGCAAGGAAGGTCATATCGCCCGACGGCTGCGCACACAAGCGGTATGCATATGGCTTGGTTATATCTCCTCATGGTATCCCAAGAAAGGGAATCGTAAGCTGGTCCGGAGATTCAATTCTCAAGCCATGCGGTCGCGCATCGACGGCAGCACTGCGCGCAATTTCCCAATCAAGTCCTTTAGTTTAAGGCTACCCACAATCATTCCTTAGAGAAATGCCACGAGCAAATACCACCATGTCCCCTTTCATGAGGGTGATTGGCGCGTGAAGGCCCTCTGATTCAGCAAAGAGATCTCACGCTCCAGAGACGGGTATGGACAGAGAATGTCTGCCGAGTATTGCTTTAAGCTTTGGGAGCAGAAATAGGTCAGCGGGGGACGGAAGCACCTGATCACGTACGTGTACGATGTACGGCAATTTGTCTCGAAGTCGGTTTAGGTATTCTGTGGCAGTCCCCACGTACTCAGCCCCCCCTCATCATCATAAAGCCAAATAGCCGAGCCCTGATAGCGTTCGTGATGGGAGACATCGGCATTGACCTAAAACAAGTCCTCCCCACAACCCTGGCGGGGACACCTGCACCCCGGAAGGGATACCACACATGCGCAACCTACACTGGGAGAGAGGTTCAAAAATTGCTCAAACCATGGCGCATTTCATGTAAGGCGCATCGTGTGGGGCGCATCCGTCCCGCATTCATAGATAAGCCTGGCCGGGAGACTTGTCTCCTTGCCCGCCTGGTGGTCCCCGCTTTCATGTCCACCTGGTGGCATGCCTTCTTGTCTGCCTGGGTACTCGCCTAAATGTCTGATTGTCAATTCGCAATGTGCCTTGCATGGGGCGTCCGCCCATGGCACACGCATGTCACACCCATGTCGCATGCTTCACGCGCCTCAGTGCCCCCGCCCATGTCACACCCATGTCACACCCATGTCACATGCTTCACGCGCCACGGAGCCCCCGCCCATGTCATAGCCATGTCACATGCTTCACGCGCCACGGAGCCCCCGCCCGAATCACCTTACAAAATAATTGATGCCCAATTTATCGGAGGTCCTCCGGCAAACTGGCATGCAGCGCGTGGGCCTGGCCGCCCGGTATGCCCGATTCCACTTTACTTCTGAAACTCACCGGTGCCATTAGCAGTTGCTGCGCCCGCTGCCAGTTGATACGCTTCTTCCATCGCGCTGTACACATACTCCTGCAAGCATGCCCGATCTACCTTGAAATGAAAACATGGATAAAATTTACCAGTTTCGGACGATCTCGACCAAGCTGCGACCCCATGACAAGCCCGAGAGTGACACAACGGATTGCACAAGCCTGGACCAACCTAGCTCCGCAAGCCCAGCGCGCTGCCGCAGGCAGGCCTCTGTCCTACTTTCGCTCATGCTGAAGAGCTTCACATTAATATGCGCTCGACGAAAACCATTCTATGTGGCACTCTACTACTTTAATTTCGGAGTTGCGCTGCAGGAGGTGCGGCGTGTGGCATGAGGTGACAGTTGTCATCCAAACTAGCAGTCCGACCGATAGTCAGCGATATGCAAGCTTGCGCGGCACCCCGGCAACGGCATACCGCAAATTCCGGCAGGAGTGCTGGCGGATGCTGGCTTGTAGCGGAAATGTTGACGTAAAGGCAACGCCACGTGCTACCACAGATTAGCACGCACGATTTCATGGTTTAACATCAGATTAGCACCATACCGGCACGGCCATTGCAGCTACATGCGATGAAGGATACCTCCAGTGACCTCTTGTACCAGCGCGCAGGCGCGGCAGAACTACGCCTCGAATACTTTTGGAGTTCAGTGTATGAGGAAAGGGAGGTGGGTGAAAACCTTCCAACCGAACTCTGTATCTGCGGCGCTCTTGAAGACCTCGCGAATCCCTCCTGGCCACCAACCAGAGCATGTGTGCCACTGAGAGCCATCGCACACACGGCGTCTCCTGCACCGGTGGTGATCCAAACAGAGCATGTGCGCCACTGAGAGCCATCGCACACACGGCGTCTCGTGCACCGGTGGTGATCCAAACAGAGCATGTGTGCCACTGAGAGCCATCGCACACACGGCGTCTCGTGCAGCGGTGGTGATCAACCAGAGCCTGTGCGCCACTGAGAGCCATCGCACACACGTCTCGTGCAGCGGTGGTGATCCAAACAGAGCATGTGCCACTGAGAGCCATCGCACACACGGCGTCTCGTGCAGCGGTGGTGATCCAAACAGAGCCTGTGTGCCACTGAGCCATCGCACACACGGCGTCTCGTGCAGCGTGGTGATCAAACAGAGCCTGTGTGCCACTGAGAGCCATCGCACACGGCGTCTCGTGCAGCCGGTGGTGATCCCAAACAGAGCATGTGCGCCACTGAGAGCCATCGCACACGTCGTCTCGTGCAGCGGTGGTGATCCAAACAGAGCCTGTGCGCCACTGAGAGCCATCGCACACACGGCGTCTCGTGCAGCGGTGGTGATCAAACAGAGCATGTGCGCCACTGAGCCATCACACACGGCGTCTCCTGCACCGGTGGTGATCCAAACAGAGCATGTTCGCCACTGAGAGCCATCGCACACACGGCGTCTCGTGCAGCGATGGTGATCCAAACAGAGCATGTGTGCCACTGAAAGCCATCGCACACACGGCGTCTCGTGCAGCGGTGGTGATCCACAGCTCATGTGACAGAGGCGCCGGAAGATTACCCAAATCGCAGCCAAGTTGGATTGCCGAGTCCTGCTTCATCGCAGAGAGGAGCAGCGCCACCGCCCCAGGACTTGATAGCTCATGATCCTGCAGGTGGCATGCTCTCGACGTCAGCAGCCACCGAGCCTCTAACGGCTTGCTTGTGCACATGGCATCACCGGTGGCACACACTACGTTGCAAACTCCGCGCCATTCAAGATGGGCGCAACCAACGGGCGTGGGATTGAGCTGCCACACGTGTCACCCATCGTGGTCTCAGTCTCAGTCAATATCTATGAAGAACTTATTGTGCGACCACTCAGGATATGAGCGAATAAACAAACACAATATCGAGAATGTGCAGAACACGCCCTGAGAGCTTGCGGGATGGCAAACCCGTGCACGCAAATTGAGATTGAGATTACTCAACTCGCAAGCCCCAAGAGCCAATCCAACGCCTGCTGCATGCCACCATGTTCCTCGAGATCCCACATGCCTAAGGCATGGCCCCAGGTGTGAAATAGTCCCCTGAGGCAAGCGCTGGCTTGGCAGTGGGAGATCAGGAGCAATGCGCGCGGGCGAGGGTGGCGGCGGCATGCTGCGGGCGATGCCTTCATTGTCATCCGACGGGTCTCGTTACAGGTTAGCAGGTTGCTCTCAATGACATCTGTTAGCAGCTGCTGCTCGAACGCGATGCCCTTGCTTACGTCGACCCCGTGGCGATTGAACACCTTGCCGCTGTGATCTGCGAGCATCTGGGGCAAAAGCGGCAACACCCGCGAGTTGCGGATTCCTTCTATGGACAGGCGGACCAAAGAAGCGTTTGGCAACTCAAAACGTCGTGTCAGCGTTGACGCGCCGTCGCTGGGTGCCACGTGTGCATAATCCCCCTGGACAGGACGTCTCTACGGTCCCAAAGAGCGTGAGAAGTGATGAGAGGAGTGCATATACACCCTATAGATCGTTCATTCATTGATACCAGCCACTCCTGACCCGTTCAGTAAGGGCGCTTGCGCTTGACTTGCAGGAATCTGGGTTTTGGATAGGTGCCACGTAGCAGCATGATTTAACACATCATTCTGACTGACTGCACAAGAAGCTCAAAAACCTTTACGCCACGGCCACAGCCACAAGTAGGAGATGGCGTCGCCACCCTCGCACCCTCAAGACAACCCCACGTGGAAGTCACGCGCAACACGGCTAACTAATGGCACATGCACTACTTCTGGGGACTTGGTTTGGGCAGGCACTTCCCTAGGTTCCTGTCAATCACACCCTACCTCCCTCTATGCCAAAATACCCGAAAGTGGGTGTTGACCTAGTACACATGTCCAGTCAACGAGGAAGATCATCTCAATACAAATGACAGGTGGCCGTGATAAGATGCAACTAGAGCTCGACGGTGTAACTTGACCGGCAGCCGGCACAAGTTGCAGAGCCGAGCAAGAAGTGCGCCCACCTGGTCCCCTTCGTTGAAGCGGAGGTATGTGTCGCGGAAGATGTGCGTCACGGGGCCTTCTGGCGCGGCGCCCTGTAAGCCCGTCCCAACCAAAATTGGTCCATGACTCGTACAGTAACCAATGCAAGTTCCGAGATAGCTCAGCCGGTCAGGGCTGTGTATTCTCGAAGAGAGTTGCATCGCATAGGTGCGCCCAAGTGTAGCATCTCCCAAATCCAAGAGCTCCATTTTGCAGAATGTTTTCTCCGAAACTCAAAATAGTTGCGCCGATAGCCACACGCTTTATCCCTCATGGCCGCTGCTTTTCCGATGCTCAAGGAGCACCACGCACATGCAAAGAAAGCCGACTTGGGCCGCCAAGCCGGCCCCACACAGCCCACTTCTGAGGGGCTCCTCATCCGCGGGTTGTACACACTTGGGCTGGGGGGTGACCTGGGCATACATGATGCCGGTGTTGATTTCAATGCGATGGATGTCGTGGGGCTTCATGATTAGATTCACCTTGGCAAGAGCACTCTGCTCACGACAAATGCTACATAGGTCAGTTTGGACGGTGCCATCTACTAGGGCATTCAATGCTAAATTTCTTCCATGGTGTACACATCACTTAAGGAACAGATGATTTTGTTTTGCACTGTTTTCACCAATCTTTCGATACTGAAAAGGCAATTCTAGAGGTTCGACCCCTTGGAATAGGGATACAGTGTAAACCCTGTCTTAAGACAGAGAGGGAGGCGCCACTACAGGCCCGCGTGGCTCTTCTTTTGCATGAGGGTTGTTTCACCAACAGACAAAAGTAACGATTTTCTCCATTAAAAAGAGATTGTCTTAGAAGTAAAGGGGGGCAGATAGCCCTTTCGATCTTGCATGAGCGAGCAATCTACTGGAAGAAAAGCTGCCACTGCAGAAAGATTCTCAGCGCCTGGTCAGTGGGAATGCAGACGATCACAACAACAGATTCTCCGGATGGAATACCCTGCTGAACCACGTCCGTCAATCTCAAACAAAATTACTGAAAACACACTCTCTCAATAAGACAGTATGATCTCGTGATTTGGAAACCTCTAAAGCTGCTCTGCCATCTGATATAATTTTCAACGGCCTCGATCTGCCATGTACGGAGAAACTATACACGCTGATATTTGGTATATCCGGCCAGCATACGTCACAACCGTATGCGATCAGGAAATCGGAAGCATCCACCTAGACGAGTTATACATGTAACTATCTGGCGTTGTTGGATCAGCGCATCTGCGGAGAAAACGCTGATGATCTCCCCCAAAAGGCACACCCGCACAAGGAGTGTGCCTGCTGCACGAGTAAATTCAGCCGACGATATATTGGTGAAGTATTCAAGACGGCACCCCCGTTTACGTGGGTGGCACCTCGCATGCCCGAGCGCCAGCCACACCCACGTAATGGCCAGCGCGGTGGCATTTCCATGAAGATCCCGCGGTAATTCCACGAAGTCAAAGGCTGCTGCAATGACAAGTGTTCCCTGGGCTCGCTATGGATACAACTGGTCAGGAGTAAAGTGTGCAGATCGAGCGGTAGTCACCGCCACCACATCTAGCACACCAGCTCGGAGTTCCACGAGGTATAGTGCTCCGACATCACCACCACTGCCTGATTGCCAAATCACATCTCCACCACCTTGCATACTCGCTCCTGCAAGAAGGCCTCAACCGTCTAACAGATATCCTCCAACTCCATGTGGGTGATGCACCGTCGTCGCCTGTCCTCCGGCTATCTTCACCTTACCGCGAGGTTGAGGACTCAGCCCAAAGAGTTGGCAAGCGTCGCTGCATTCAAATGGGAGAGCTCCAGGCTGTCAAACAATGTGCAACAATGCTAAACAATAGTAAACCGCACGTCCTCCTTCCCGACAAAGACACAGCGCTTTGGCGACCCCCTGCATGTTCATCTCATTCTCACCCCACAGTTGAATCACCCGCAGCGCCTCACTGCTGGCGCTCGCCGTGCGCCATGTCCACCCACTGCGGAGCCTCTCTTCCGGAGAGGGTCGCCCGTCTGCCAACCCGACGGGGTCTGGTTGCCGGGCAGTGCCTGTGATTATAGAATTAGGGCCTGACTGACGCCCGGAGCTAGTCCTCCCTGCTAAACTGCTTCCCCAAGCTGCATCCTTGGCTTTCCTTGTTGCCCATCTCCAGCCAGCTGTTTGCAGAATTGAAGAAGCAGCGCACACTTTCGTGCTCTCGCCAGTGGTGCAGCTCATATCCACTCCTATCGCTTCCAACTCTGCCAACCATTCGAGGATGATGGCACCTCTCATCACGCCCTCAATGTGAGCGTAGACCTTCTTTTCTACACATGCAAGCTTATGATGCAATAACTCAGGCCTGCCGCGAGCTCCCGCGCCGCTCCCCCAGTGCACCGCATTCCGAAGGTCGGAAGTCGCCACAAACAGCGCACAAAGCTGCGGGCGCGTCCGAGGTCGCCAGCCGCAGCGGGAGAAGAAATCCGCTTGTGCGTGCGTCCCATGTAAGGAAGCTTCTCGAGGCGATCCAACTCAGATTCCTGCCGATGTCGTTGGACTCCTCCCGTTGCGCCTCTGCCATGGATGCGCCAAAAGTTCTCCCACTGCTGCGTGAGGAAAGGCGAATGCCACGTCATCCACTACCGTCTGCTTGGCGGTCTTCGTCAACATCTGCTACAGAACCGTTCGTAGGCATTGCCAGAGCAGCAGCAGTCCTCGAAGCTTGAGGTGCGTTGTTGTCGTTGTTGTTGTCATTACTGTCTTCAAGCATGATCTCGCTTCATTCCGAGGTTCTTTGCAGTGCGAAATACAGAAGTCTCTAGAATTTTCGCTAGCTTCGTGTTCAAACAACTACACCTTATCTATCTGCATTAACCAAAGTAGCGATTCCCACCTCAAATCCGATTTCCTTGCTGGAATGTTCCTTATAAAACCCTGGTTACCCTACAATAGGGACGTGGGGCCCTTACCAAACCATCATTGCCGTGCAGCAGGGATGTGGGCCCTATATCAAACCCTCATTGCCGTGTAGTAGGAGTGCAGGCCCCTTACCAAACCCTCATCGCCTTGCAGCAAGGGTGCGAGCCCATAACAAACCCTCATTACCGTGCGGCAGGGATGTGGGCCATATAACAAACCCTCATTAGTTGTAGCAGGGATGTGGGCCCTGTAACAAACCACTCTATTGCAGTACAGCAGGGATGTAGGCATATAACAAACCCTCATTGGTTGTAGAGGGATGTGGGCCCTAACAAACCCTCGTATGATGCTGGCAAGGGATGTGGGCCATATATGAAACCCTCGTACCCGTTGCAGCAGGATGTGGGCTATAAACCCTCAATGCCGTGCAGCAGGATGTGGGCCCGTAACTCAAACCCTCGTGCCGTGCGGCAGGGGATGTGGGCCTGAACAAACCCTCATTGCCCATTGCAGCAGGGATGTGGGCCCAAACCTCATTGCCGTGCAGCGGGGATGTGGGCCTACCTGTAAACCCACCATTGCCGTGCAGCAGGGATGTGGGCCCCGTAACAAAGCCCTCATTGCCGTGCGGCAGGGGTGGGCCTAACAACAGCCTCTCTTGCCGTGCAGCAGGGATGTGGGCCCTATATCAAACCCCTCGTTACCACTTTGCGGCAGGGATGTGGGCCCTATATCAAACCCTCATTGCCGTGCAGCAGGGATGTGGACTATAGCAAACCCTCATTGCCGTGCAGCAGGGATGTGGGCCTATAATAACATACCCTCATTGCCCGTTGCAGCAGGATGTGGGCCCTATGTGACTTCTCATTGCGTGCGGCAGGTATGCGAGGCCCTGTCAAACCCCTCATTGCCATTACGGCAGGGATGGGTATAACAAACCCTCATTGCCGTGCAGCAGGGATGGGCCTGTCAAACCCTCATTGCCGTGCATGAGGATGCCAGACCTAACAAACCTGTTGCCCGTGCAGCAGGGATGTGGGCCCGTAACAAACCCTCATTGCGTGCGGCAAGTGTGGGCCCTATAACAAACCCTCAATATACGTGCAGCAGGGATGTGGGCCTATAACAAACCCTCATTGCCGATATAGCAGCAGGGATGAGCCCGTAACAAACCCTCATGCCATGCCGGCAGGATGTGAGCCCTAACAAACCTCAGTGCCGTGCAGCAGGGATGTGGGCCTATAACAAACCCTCATTGCCGTGCAGCAGGGATGTGAGCCCTGTAACAAACCCTCATTGCCGTGCAGCAGGGATGTGGGCGCCGTATCAAACCCTCCTTAGCTTGCAGCAGGGATTTGGGCCCCTCATTGCTTTAAAAATAGTGGTAACGGCCCCATGGCAAGCCCTGGTGCCCTAGAAATAGGAACGCAGGGGACACTAGAAACCCTAGTGCCCGTGAAGTGGGGGCGTGCGATGCGCGAGTCGCCTACAAATAGGAATGCAGGGGATAGTACAGGCTCGGTGGTGCCCGTGAAGTAGGGTTGTGGGATGCCCGGGTGACCTTGAAGTACGGATAAGGGTTTTTGACCAGGTGGGTGTCGGTGTCTAGCCACAGAGTGTTTATGCCATGCTGAAGTAAGCGCCAAATGAAGTAATGCCTGCTAGTGTCTCCACACAACATCCACTTACAGTGCGCCGAAGAGTCTTCTTGGCCCATTCCACTTGGCAAGGAGCCTCTGGGGGTTGCTGATCCAAAGAACTGTGGTTAAGCTTGCCGTAAGTATCGACAAGACTCGCCCATTAAATGATGCCTCAGTGATGCTCCCAAATAATCTGTCGCGTTCTTTTTGCTCAAGGTGATTGTGACTGCGTGCTTAGCGAAACCTATGTGCTTTACCGAGGACGCACATGTCGTAACGAGTGCAAACCCTAAACTTCTAGTTTGATGTGTTTCGAAGCTTTCGCGAGTGCATCGCGAGACGGTTTCCTTGAGTTTTGCATTGCAAGCCAAATATCAATTGAGCCAATGCCATCCGTCTGCAGCCTTCCTCTCTCTCTAAACATGCATTTTCCGGTCTTAAGTAACTACCTCAACAGAAATTCGGCCTACATTGTGAGAGCAACACATAAGCACGCACACCTTGTACCCAGTTCAGCGCCCTTGAGGGGCTTGCGGTAGGGATCTGCAGGGCCCGCAGGGCCGCTCTGCCATACGCAAGCTTGGAGCAGCCCCTGCATGCCCCCACACTGAGATAAGCTCTCTCTCACTCTGTATGAGCGTCGCAAAATCCGCATACAGTTGTTCGCCGTGTTGACGAGGGTTCGACACAAAGCCGGCTAGCACTGGGCGTTTAACACGGAATTGAGAGTACCAATGTAACCGATATTGAAGCCGGTGGCTTAGGTTGGGTTACCGAAGAGCGATCGTGAGCAGTGTGGCACTCGTCTTCCGTTCCCATTACCAAAATATAGTGGTCCAATCCCAAGGCATGCAAATTTCCAACCAAATTCAATGACATCCCTGTCACAAGGCACATGAGGGATGGTTAGAACTGTATGGATAGAAAAGCAACTCGTTTTTACAGGCGTGCACTAGCTTTGTCTTTGACGCCATCCAGGGGAAGGGAAGCTTCGACTAGCCAGCCCCTTCGTGGTGTGGGCTCTCCGTGCGAAGGGAGGGAGCACCCAAGTGCGCTCCTGTCGACGAATAAACGGCGATTATCTCGCTCTGAAAGGTGCGCAGCCTGATCATTTCCTCCATCGCTCCTGCATTTACCACCCACTCTTCCATGTCTACAGCTCTCACCGTCACTGGAGCCCGACTTGACGGAGAAGGCAGCCGCACATCGCAGAGAGCGGCAGCGGTGCCGCAGCAAGATGCAGTCGAGGGCGAACCCCCCAGCCAGACCAAGGGTGAGAGCGTCACAGATGCGTGCGACCTTCAATCGCCAAATCTCCATAAAATAAAGCCACTCGCTGTGCACTCTGATAAAGCGGATCGTGCTCCTGCGAACTCGCAAAACATGTCAAAATGTGCTCCAAAACACTGACCAATATCTTGAACCAAGGCTGACTGTACCATCGGCAGCAAGTGAAGGTCTCGCGTTTCAACTCCTAAAGCGTTCAGACAGCGTCAGTAAGGGACGCTCGTGTAAGTAAGAGGAACGCTCGAGCAAAAGCGGAGAGGCCTAAGCGTTCAAAGGTGGGAGGGTGTACCTGTTCGAAGGAACTGATATTGACGTTGGCTGTTGGGCGCCAGTCGGAGGGTTGCGCTATAGAAACGCTTGAAGCTGAGCGTGCTATCGGAGAGATTTGATCTTTGACGACAACTGACATGAGGAGGAGCCCACATCTCGCTTCAAAGAAGCGCCCAATGATGTGAAACGCGAGAACTAACACAAACGTCGGAAAGAGCGCCTCCATGGCGTTTACGAAAAGATCAAAACCAGATTATCTAAGCAGAGTCGAGAGACACACACTTACTGTAGACAAAAGTGAGGATGAGTATGGCCGCGGGCGCTATCCTGGACAAACTTCCGTCGGGCGCGCATGCCATGTATAGAGAGCTGGTTCGGATGCCTGTGGTTTCAGCACAAGAATTTACACTGTCATGGAAATGCGAAGGTGTAGGGAATAAGCTGGGCTAAAAAATGCTAGGATACTGCTCCGAATAACTCAAATACCAAGTCATTCCTTACCTTCTAAACGTAGCCTCTGCGACGACATAATTTATTACACGATACTTTAGTTACGCCTTCATGACTCTCGCTTTTTGCAAGCAATATGGGGATATAATTGAGCAGCGGTTCTATCGATCGGAGGAACACGGTGATGAGCTCCTAAGGGTTTGGCTCCAAACCCTCATATGTGCTTATCCGCTTGCCCAGAGAGGTGGTCCAAAGTTGCTGGCTTGAAAAAGTTTCACGTTGCTGCTGGTCCCAGCAGGTGGCACACTCGTGAAAAATCGAGCAATTCTTTTCGTGCTTCGATTTACAACTATTCTGAAACCGGTAATGTGTGGACAGAAACCTTCACTGTAGTGCACTTTAGGAAGGTGCACCTTTATACGACGCAGTGCAGAAATTCATACGTATATATATAGCATATATATATATATCAGTTGTGTATCGTTGTTTTGAGATCGTATATCATGGTAAATTGGATCTCCACTCTGTTGGGATCGTATATCATGGTAAGTTGGATCTCTGACTTTAATTTCTCTCTCTCTTCTCTCGAGAACTTTTTCGCCACGATTCCCAGAGTTCTTATTGCTGGCTGGCTCTCTCAAACCTGAAACCTGAAACCTCAGTTCTTTGTCATTTGTTGAAGCTGTATGATAATTAGGGGTGCCCAACTAAAGTTGAGCCGTCCAAGGTTTTCAGATCGGGAACATCGGAAGGTCCGAAGAGATTCCTGGGGAGCAACAAAGGAATGAATCGTATTTTGATCTCTGAAATCGTATATGGACTGTCGGATTCGGAAAATTGCCACTGTTAAATTGTTTTTACACAAAAAAGTGTAAATTGCATGGCGGAGTTTACGGCGGGGCAACACGTGATTGTCTCTGGGCTGCGCTCGGAGGAATACAACGACCTGACGGGTGACATAATCGCTCCAGTTAATGAGCATGGCCGCATCGCCGTGCGGCTAACCCTTAGTAACGGCAATCGCAAGCAGATGGCTTTAAAACCAGAAAACCTGCGTCTCCGGAATACAGAGGGCCGACAGAGGAAGGCGTGGCAGCGAGGTAATTCCACGTTGGAATTCTCAAGGATGTGCCGTAAGATAGCTTGCGCCCTCACCGTTCCCTGTTGTCTCGTAGAACCAGAGTATCTGATCCAGATCAGCCCTTAGCTTCACCCCCTGGTTGTATTCAGCGCTCTAGGGAATGCTAAGTCGTAGCCCCGTGGTTCAGCGAGAGCATCTTTCCGACACCTGCAACCCCCAACACTGACCGGCTTGCCCCTCCAACGGCGTTATTCTGGCTCTCGATACGGCTCCCCGCTGAGTGTGCTGAAGTAGCCCACTCTATCATCACCCCGGAGAGACCTTGCCCCGCACATCCCCTTAGATGTCCTTATGCCCACCCGTTCCGCCCCCAACTCCGAGGGTTTGAAACGGGGGAGGTGACTACAAGCTCCCTTCTGAAGAAAACGTGGTGAAGGCCCCCGGAGAATCTTTTCCAGCAGGAATAGCCGTCAGCGGAGGAGGAGCCAGGTAGCCTGGTAGTGGTAGAGGGCCTCAGGAGCTGAACGTCCATGCGAACGCCAACGTTTCCTCGGGGAGTAATTTCCGAGCGCCCCTGAAAGGCATTCGTGTGCATGGGTTGCACCAGCGGAGGAAGAGCGCGTCGAGGCATCACCCCCACCCCCCTGGTACGACGAGGATCTGTGTCCGGAGTATAAGGACTCAATGATCTTTCAAGAACAATACAAGTCCGTTCTCAACAGGCTCGAACTCGGGGAAGACGCTGACACACTGGAACTCCGGTAAGTCTGCAATCCCTCAAGTCTGATCCGCACTCAGCCCAAAAAGTCGCCACACGGCGCCTCAACCCAAAGCAGCACTTTTCTCGTGGCGTTCTGTCGGCTGTGGCAGCTCACCTTGTTTTAATATGCCTGTTTCAAGTTCTTTGGCGGCTTGGACATCGAATGCATATGTTCCCCTAAATCCACGACTTATATAAACGCTAAATCTACGACTTATATAAATGCTAGTTCCCCACAAGCCGTCGATGACTTGTGAAAACATCCCACAAGCCGCGATTCCAAAGGGTTATCTGTCAAGGGGGTGTATATAACTGGTGTCCAAGTGATTTATGTGTCTCTCTCTTGCTTCTTGCACGCCTGGCAACAGGCTTTTATAAGCGATTCATTGAAGAAGACGGCAATATCCCCTGCTCTCTGCCCCTGTCCTCCGACCACCTCCTCCACCCCCTTCAATCCCCCGTCTCCCCTTCACCCTTTGTCCAATCCGGAAGTCGCTTCTCCCTGCCATCTTCCTTGTCCCCACCACTCCTCTTCTCCCTGCCACCTTCCTTGTCCCCTCCACTCCTCTTTCCCCCCTCTGTCAAGACAGAATCCTCCATTCTGTTCCCGCATCTGCTCCTCCCTGCCCCATCTCCAGTTACGTCGCATGCGCCTACTATATCCATCCCCCACCACACCCTCCTCCCCTCCTCCCCGCTTCTCCTGCCCTGGCTGCATCCCCCAGGCAGTCAGAGCAACACGTATGGCGGGCTCAAGGTCCATGGCATGATGCAGGTTATAGGTTGGCATACACTGCATGCAAGGTAGGATGCAATCGGCCAGGTCCAGTGACATGGCACATGGCGTATCATGTGGAAACTATGCGTGATGCGGGTTGGGATGGAGGGTCCATGTGGCATGCAGTCATAGGTGGATGGGTTGCACTCGATCCATATGGCAGTTACGAACGATGAGGTGGCATGGCGTGCGTGATGTGGGCAGTATGGAGGGTCAAGACGACATGTCCTCATGAGCAGATCGATTGCGTTCAATGAATGACTGCTTCAGCTGACGTGGCATGCGATATGCGATGTGAGCAGGATGGAGGACATAGCGCGCACAGACTCAGATGGTCTGCGGTTACTGCATATGGGGGCGCTTGTTGCCGACGTGCCCTTCATGCGCGCGCTGGGGCGAAGGGGCTGTGACCTGAACGTCATTTCCCCAAGTAATGGGACCCCCCTCAGCATGGTCGCGGGGGCCCTGCTCCACATGGGAGACCACATAGATCCGGGCAGGTGCGCACATCAATCCTGACCCCACGCCTGGTGGCCTTGCTGCCTTGCGGCCTTGCTGCCTAGTGGCCTTGCGGCCTTGCTGCCTTGCGGCCTGGTTAGATGGACTGACGGACAGACATGTGGATGGAGTGAGGGAGGGAAGGATGCAGGGGTGGATAGATGGATGGCGGGATGGATAGATGGATGGATATAGGGATAGATGGACGGATGGCTGGCTGGCTGAATGGATGGGTGGGTAGATGAATGGATGATTGTAGGGATAAATGGGTGGATTCAGGAACAGACAGGCGGAGGGGGGGATAGATAGATGGGTGGATAGATGGGTGGAGGGACGGATGTAGGGAGGGATAGATGGGTGGATGGTCAAATGGATATAGGGATGGCTGTGCGGAGGGATGGAGGGATGGATGTAGGGATGAACAGACGGATATACGGACGGACGGATGGACGGATGGACGGATGGATAGATGTTGGGGTGGATGGATGGATGCGTGGATCGATAGATAGATGAATGGATAGATAGGTGGAGGGAGAACGGGATGTAAAGATGGATGGACAGACACAGGGATGGATGCACGGTTGCATGCGGGGACGCGTGGATGTAGGGAGGGATGGACGGATGGGGGATGGGGGAGGGATGGATGGATTGAGGGATGAGTGGATGGATGGCGGATTGATGGATGGATGGATGAGTGGATGGATGGAGGAGGGATGGATGGATGAGTGGAGGATCGATGGAGGAGGGATGGATGGAGGGATGGATGGATGGATGCATGGAGGGATGGCTGGATGGATGAAGGGAAGAATGGAGGGATGGGGAGAGGGATGGAGGGATGGGGGAGGGAGGGAGGGGATGCAGGGATGGATGGATGGATGAGTGGATGATTGGATGGATGGATGGATGGATGGATGGATGGATGAGTGGATGAGTGAATGGATGGATGGATGGATGGATGGATGGATGGATGGATGGATGGATGGATGGATGGATGAGTGGATGGATGGTGGATTGAGGGATGGATGGATGGATGAGTGGATGGATGGATGGATTGAGGGAGGGATGATGGAGGGATGGATGGATGCGGGATGGATGGATGGATGGAGTGAGTGATGGATGGATGGAGTGAGTGATGGATGGATGAGTGGATGGATGGATGGATGGATGAGTGGATGGATGGATGGATGGAGTGAGTGATGGATGGATGGATGGAGTGATGGATGGATGGATGGATGGATGGGTGCCCAACAAGATCGAAGGTTTGTAGGTGGTACGGTGGGGCGAACGTGGGATCCCTATAGCAAATAGGTATGTGGTGAGCCATTTGGCATTACTTATGAACGTCCCTCCAGACCCATGAGATCCTCTGGACCTGCTCACCACTGTTTGCAACGATCAGATCAGTCGGCTGGAAAGCCCCCAGTGGGGCATAACCAGTCGCGGTCGATGGCACGCAGTGTGGCACTTTGCAAGAAAGAAAAATCATCCTGGATGAGTACCATTTCCTTTTTGCAGTAGCAAGCGTCTCCACTGTCAAGATCTCGCGCTAAAGGTCTGAGTCAAGGCTGATCGAAGGCAGTTTCGTGGAGACGGGAGCGCCCCTGGGGGCTCTGTGGAGCTTGCAATCTATGAGATGCGGTCGTGGCAGTACCAACTGCCGGCTTATACCAGGAACAATGGGACTCTTTCGATTTCCTCCAACTGAAAATAGCTCGCCTCGCCTTTGGCTTTGGGCGTGATCCCCTTTTGTCACTAGTGCGACTCTTTGCTCGCTTTACTCTTGTGGAGGGCTGCTAAGAGGATTTACGATTCCTGTGTGTCGAGACTGGAGTCTTTGGCGTAATGACTCCACCGATGTCTCCACTGTCTTGTTGGGAAAAGGGGTTGACTTGTTTATCACTGAGACTGAAACTGCTTGCGCGCCCCCGTTTCTCCATGGGATTTTGAAGTTCATGTTGGCTCTAGGTCACCTTTTTCAGTTTGTTATCGTATCTCAACGAGAAGCGCGAAGGAGTTTACGCTTGAGGGGCGCAGACCCTTCCAAGATGTGGTTCCGATAGCGCCCTTTACGTGCTCAGATTTATCACTTTCCTTCTTTTAAGATAAGGATCTTCTCTGCTGCAGCAAATGTGGCTCGCGCGTTCGTTTCCACAAGCTTAATCGACTTGAGCAGAGTTTTTAGCAATGCTTGCGAGTCTGAGAGAGTTGGTGAGCGAGATTCTACAGCTGGAGAGCTCTCAAACTCCCATGAAATCGTGGTTTGGCTCCCCTTAATAACTTTCAGCAAAAGAAGAGCAGACGTGGCGCTGCTCAACAACTGTCAAAGCTGTATCTCAAGGCTCGCGAAGAGTGGTTCGGGCAGCTGATTTTTGGACCAGGTTTTGGCATTATTAACCTCGGCTCGTCTCAACATGCATATCAATAAAAATAACTGTAAATACAATAACAAAAACGTGTAATTGAAAAAAAATGCCGCTCAGTATCATAAAATTGTCGCAAAGAATGACCATCGTGGCGGCTGAAATTTTCCGAAGAGGTGGGCGCGTTGGATGGATGGATGGATGGATGGATGAAGGGACAGCCGGATAGACGGATGGATGGATGGATGGATGAAGGGACAGCCGGACAGACGGATGGATGGATGGATGGATTGATTGATGAAGGGACACCCAGATGGACAGATGAATGGATGGATGGATGGATGGATGGATAGCTCGCTTCAGCATGGCTGGCCAGCTGGCTTCCTAGCGCGTGTTTGGTATGGATGCTTTTGTTGTGCTTTCCGGGGAGGTTGAGGCTGCCAGCGTTGCCGAGAAGCTGCACTCCACTAGGCCATCCTTCCGGCCGGCCCGGCGCCCAGGCTGCCCTTGCGCCGCTCGCGCGCCTCGCCGGTTTCCCTCTGCGACAACCGGGTCGATGAATGGGATGCTGGGCGGGAGCCGCAGCCAGCATCCGAGGAGCCGAATGAAGGCTGTTGAATGGCTCCTCTCTGTGGGGGCAGACCCCAACATTGCGGACAAGGAGGGTAAAGCCCCAGCTCCGCCTGCGTGCCTGTTCCATATTGCTGCCGATGCACACCATCAGAAGCAGGTACTAGGCGGAGTCTTCAGAACTGGTTGAGATCGCGTTGCATGCCGCATGCTCGCGTCGAGGCAGGCGATGCTCCCTTCGTGTCTCGTGGTCTGGTGGCCACCGCCTGAACCTGGCAGGTTGAGAGTCTCCCTCTGAACCGTGTGCCCCCACCTAGCAGCTGAGTGGCTACACCGGACACATGTATACGTGCGATCCCTCACGCCCTGCGGCTGCCCCATTGGCGCCGCCTCTCACCTCGAGCTGTCCTCTTGTTTGATTCTCGCAACCGGCTTCGCGGCGCCTACCTTGGTGGTCCACGGGATCGTGGTGCCGTGCAGGAGATACGGTACTGCATTGGGCGGTGGAGAGCGGGCACCTCGAGCTGGTAGAGCTTCTGCTGAAGTACAAAGCCGACCCAGCGATTAAGGATTCCCTGAAGAGAACGGCGGTGATGTGCAACACCAAGTCCAAGGTGAAGAAAGCGGTGGTGAAGCTCATTCTGAAATATCGGGAGGAGGTACGGATGCCCTAGGCATTTCATACGCGCGGGAGCGCATCCACGCGTGTTGCATTCGCAGTAAAGGAGTGCGTGCCTGCCGGTTGCTTTGGCTTACCTGACGTATCTCGTCCGCAGGAGAAGCCCGAGACGCTGTGCCCCTGCGGGTCCGCTGCTACCTACCTGAGCTGCCATGGGGCCGAGGGTGGGGTTCCAGTGCACCCAAGGGCGCTGTGCCCCTGCCAGGCAGGGGAATCGCCGGAACCCACCAGGCCGAGGGAGTACCGCCGCTGTTGCTTCAAGCGGAAGCACTATTATCGAGAATCTCTCACCATAAACTTCCCGCCCCCTTGGTGAGTGAGGCCACGCGTCACTCCCTGACAACCACACTTGGCACCCGGACGCGCCACTCCCCGACCACCGCACTTGGCATCCGGACGCGCCACTCCCCGACCACCGCACTTGGCATCCGGACGCGCCACTCCCTGACAACCGCATTTGGCACCGGAAGCGCCACTCCCTGACAACCGCACTTGGCACCCGGACGCGCCACTCCCCCGACCACCGCACTTGGCACCCGGACGTGCCACTCCCTGACCACGCACTTGGCACCCGGACGCGGCACCCGGACGCGCCACTCCCTGTCAACCGCACTTGGCACCCGGACGCGCCACTCCCTGTCAACCGCACTTGGCACCCGGACCTTGTCGACGCCGGGAAGGAGAGCGTTTGTTCGGGGGTGATCGCTGTATGGAGGGTACGGCATTTCTACCCAGAGCCCTGCAAAACCGAACGGCTTGAAGGGTGGTTTGGCATGCAAGTGGCACATCCAGGTGTGGAGAGAAGACCTGGGTAGTGTCCCCCAGGCGGCCCGGTGCACAGCTCAGAACCTCGTTGGTGTTGTGTATAAAAGGCGTCATTCAGTGTAGAAGCCTTCGGCCGAAACTGTTTGTCCAAAATCGTGTTGCGAAACCACTGTTTGCGCGCAGTTTGGTTCTTCGGATTGGAGCCCCCCCTGAAGCACCGGCCAATCATCGGCCACGACTGGCCGCGTTTGACAATGAACTGCTGCTATCGGTACGCCGTCTATCTTACGTGGCAGGCGTGGGTGCAATGTGCAGTTTCATCGAGGACCCCAGAGCGATACAAGCGATTAAGATGCAAAAGGCGGAGAGGTTGGCCAATGGCGCCCTACCATCTGATCCCATGTTCCCAGGTACTCCCAAATATGCCTGGTACCTGGGGGTTCACGGGAAATCGAGAGCTAGATCGGCGGACCTCAAACCGTGTACATTCAGCGACGCCTTCCCACCATGAGATCAGGGGCAGGTGGTCCAGTGAGGCTCAGGGAGCAGAGGGGGGGTCTTGCGCGTGGGCTTGGTGGTGGAGATATGGCTCGCGCAGCTCGGGGGGCAGGGATGAACCGGCTTCAGGCACAAGGCGGCAGTGCGCTGGCGGTGCAGATGCAGAGGGGCTCGGGTGGCTCAGCGAGGCTTAGGGGGTCCCATTCTTCATTAGTGAGCCCCGGAGAATCCGGATGAGTGTCCCGAAGTGTGTGCTGAATCCTTTGATCCCCGGCGTGGGTACATAGTGCAGTCTCCTGTGGCTTCGGGGTGCCAAAGGATTCGCAAGGATAAGCATACACACCACCAACTACAGAGGGTGCTATTCGAGGTGGCCAAGTCTGCTTATCCGTTGGCGTCTGCGTTGCACGATGACTTCGCGGGCCACCTGACCTACTCACAGAACCATTCCCCGGATGTGACAGTGCTGGATGCGGAGGGACCGGGCCAGCATGTGCTGTTTGGTGTGGCCACGGCGCGGCCGATGTCAGACGCGCACCTGGGAGCGGCCATGATGGCCCCCGGGGCGGCGGCGAAGAAGGTAGAGGAGAGCAAGGTGGCGACGTACGGGGATGTCCGCCCACATCACTTCATACCCTTTGGGGTGGAGGTGTACGGTGGGTTGGGGCCTGCGGCGTATGGATTCCGAAGGAAGACGCAGCGGCGCTTCAGGGAGCGGCGGTACATGGAGGAGAACGCGGAAGGGGGAGAGCAGATGGACGGCAACGGAGACGAGGACGAGGACGATGAGGCGGCAGATGGCGGGGCTGTGGGTTGGAAGGAGAAGTGGTTCCGGCTGCTTTCTTTCGCGCTTGCACGAGGGGTCGCAGGGCTGATCATCAGGCGGGCTGTGGGGCGGTGTCCGGCCGGAAGTGGGTGGCGCTGGGCTGGCGAAGGGCGTGTGAGAGGTGGCATGGGCCCGGACCTGGATCGGGGAGAGGCGGATTGACGGGAAGGGGCGGAGAGGTTGGCGCTGATGGACAGAGCGTGGGAGGACGCGTTCGAGGAGACAGACTATGCCACGCAGGACGGATCTGGTGATGGGACGCAGGAATCTGAGGGAACGCAGCGTGAGCGGTCTGGGCAGGCTTCCGGTGAGGCAGGCGAGGCAGGCGCGATGGCATCGAGGCTTTAGGAGAGCATGGAGCACGTGCGGCGGGAGTTGGAGCATCTGGGCACTGTGGGGGGTCAAGGAGGGGGCACCGCCAAGGCGCGATCTGGAGGGGCACGGGCAGGCACAGGTGGGCTCAGCCAGGCGACGTCATGTTTCGAGGATATCTTGAATGAGTGGGTTGACCTTTCGTCGCCGGGCCCGGAGGGTGGGGTCTGGACTCAGGAGCAGAGTGGGGCCTCGGCGGAGCAAGCGATGGCATTGGCTGAGGGAGGGGTGGCCACCTTGATGGGGGCGAGCAGGCGGGTGGCCGGCCTTCTTGAGGGGTTACTGGCATGGGGGGAACGGGTGAGGGTGACGGGGAAGATGTGGGGAGGCTCGCGGGTGGAGTTGACACACCCCGGGCCCCTCAGAGCCCGGGGGCCCATCCCGGCAGCGATGACCACTTACAACAGGTTGCTTGGCAGCATACGGCAACTCATCAGCTTCTGTGCCCACGGGGCGAGGTTGCTGGCCGTGCCGGAACTACCAGTGAGCAGCTGTCGGGAAGGCGACGACTGGATGGTGAACTATTGGCCACCGGGAGGGCTTGGGACACACAGGCAACTGTGGGGATGGGACCCCAAGTAGGAACAGTGCGGCACGACGGTTGTAGGGCATGTGTGGAGCGCATTGCTCAAGTTCGCAGCTTCCTCGCAAGGCAATCACAGCAAGGGCTTCAGTCATGTGGAGTTGGTGCGGGGGATAGAGGGCTACAGGCGCAAGTCGGTGGTGGGTGCGCAAGTTCGGATGAGGGCAACCCAGTTTAGCATTCTCAGCCCCTTGAGACAGCCCTTGGACATTCTGGCCGTGGCGTGGGTGGGCAAGCTCTCTTGAGACCAGGCCCTAGGGCGTGCTGGGGTCAGCGGGTGGCTGTGGGATGTGGGCTTGGTGGTGAAGGGGTGGCTCGATTGGCAGAGGTGAGCCGGCTTCAGAGACGCAACAGCAGTGCGCCGGCAGGGCAGTCGCAGAGGGGATCAGGTGGTCCAGTGAGGCTCAGGGATCAGAGGGGCGGTCCTGCGCGTGAGCTTGGTGGTGGAGATATGGCTCGCGCAGCTCGGGGGGTTGGGATGAACCGGCTTCAGGCCCAAGGCAGCAGTGTGCTGGCGGTGCAGATGCAGAGGGGCTCGGGTGGCTCAGCGAGGCTTAGGGGGTCCCATTCTTCACCAGCAAGCTCCGGAGAATCCAGATGAGTGTCCCGAAGTGTGTGCTGAATCCTTTGATCCCCGGCATGGGTACATAGTGCAGCCGGTCTTCTGTGGCTACGGGGCGCCAAAGGATTCGGTCCAAGGATGAGCACACATGTATATATATAATTTGATGGGACAGCTTGTATGTGTTGGTTCTCATCCAGAAATTCCCACGTAGGTAACTCCCCGAGCGTTGCCCCACGCATTGGTGCCGGTCTGGTGTCGAAGCTAGATCATCGGCGTGCCTAACCCACCCCTGGGGGGCTCCCCGTACCCTGGGCCGTTTCGGGGGCGGATGGGGGGGCTAGGCAGAGATGCAGACCGGCAGGCTGGGGAAGCAGGGTGCAGCCCTGAGAGCGACGTTCCCTGTCCGGCTTTCTGTCATCGAAGCTACGGTGTGACGCACTGCGCGTTACAGTGTACCTCATTACGGATGCTTGGGGGGGAAGGGTCCCAGGTGTGACCAATGCGAGTGTGAAACAGATGCTTGTAGAAATGGTGCAGCCCATGGTTGAAGCTGGGGCCGTGGATTTGGCATTCGGGTACGCAATCGAGACGTTCGGCACCTGGGCGCGGCCGTGGAGAAGCGGCAATATGGACTTGCTGAACCGGTGCGAGATGGAGCAGCGGCAGAGGGAATGGAACGCCTTGATTGATGCGTATATTGGCATAGCCAGGGCTAAAGGCGACCTCCGCTCACCCCGAGAGATTGAGAAGGCTGCTAAGGTGACCTCCACACCCTATAGCTCGTAGTAACTCGAGGGTGGTCGCGGGCAGATGGAAGGAATTGAAGCTTAGATGTGGACGCCACGTCGCGTGTCCGCCATGCTAGCGACGAACTGCAGCGGAGTCATGCTCATGTCAGCCGGAAGGTCAAGCGAGAAACTACCCAAATTTAGGTTGAAGTCCACGGAACGCTAGAAGGCGTTCCTGTTCGGGTGGGCTCATCGCATGCGCAATGAGAAGCGCCTTAATCCGCACCAAGTTTCCAAAATCACCCGCTGCCTCCAACAGGCTGTTCTGCTCATCATGCAAGGGGTTGGCGGCAGCAGTGGGTGGGCATGCGGGCGGGAGTTGTAGTGGTGGACAAACAAACACGGGATCTACAGTATCGAAGCGATCGCGCCTTGAAAAGTTCATGAGACGAAATGATCGGCAAATACCTCGCTAGATGTTCAGTTGGATGGGTTCAATCGATAATCAGCTTGAGCGCAACCCTATTCTCGGAAGGCTAGGGTTTGGAGTCACAGGTGTAGATCAAACCGCACGCCGTAGATGAAGTCGACGTGGATTAGAGATATTCTTGAATTGTTTCGCGCATGGCACGGGAGCATTATCGGAAATCGGAGAATTTAATCAGGGAATATGCGATGCTCTCACCCAAGGACCGTGCCATTGATACCCGAACCAGGCGTGCAACCTTTGTGCAGTGATGCCGTTTGATCCGTTCATCCCAGAGAGCAAGAACACGTGTATTGATGCACTATTGGTCCCATAGGGAAGCGTGGGAGACTCGTGGTCTCCAAAGGGAATGCGCATCATAATGGGCCGGCTGGGATGTATATTGGTGCAGGTGAACCGGCACGGGGGGCCAATGTATCAAACATGTGCCTCCCCTGGTTGCAGATTGGTTGAAGACACGCCTGGGTCATTCAAAAAGTGTACTCGATGCAGGCAAGCTTACTTCTGCAGTAAGGCGTGCTTTGCAAAACAATTTGAGTCCAGTCATAAGGCAGTCTGTGGGACTGATGCAGCGGAGCCGCACCTACCAAGTCAGCAAGCCCTCGAGCAGTTATGTGTCAGTATGCGTTAGTGATGAAATGACGCAAGCCGCTTTTCGTGTCAGTATGTGTTAGTGATGAAATGATGCAAGCCGCTTTTCAAAAGCAAACGTGCAAGCCATAGTACCTTAGAAGGCACTATGAAATTTTAATTTCGATCCGTTAAAAGCAATCAACAAATCGTAGCAAGTAGTAGGGAGGCACGTTCCCACGTACAAATTTATACTTTGAGTATTGTACACGACATCAACTGCACATCATTCCTAAGGTGCGTCGGGGTATACACTGGTGGCAGCTTGGTACGACCATGGTATGACGCTATGACCAGGGTGCAACGACTCGGGCGCGCTCAACCGGATTTGGATCGCCCGGATTCGAATGTCACATTTTCATCGTATAAATCTGGATTTATTTTTCGACAATACACATTTAATGGGATTAAATCCCAATATAAATCCGACACTATCAGGATTATAAAAGCAAGCGCGCGCTCCGAGAAATGTTATGGGGTATCGTTGGAAAGGTCTTTCCACGCCCTAATAGATGATGTAGCTCAACATTTCTCGCTTGTAGCGCTGCGTTTTTTATTCACATTTGAAGGGTGGATTAAATCCCACATGCTACCACTTTCAAAAGGAAATTGAACCAGTATTGATATGACTACTTTCCACGTGCATGCCACCATGACTTGTTTAATTGGTCACTTAATTTCCACGTCCAAAGAATAGTGCCGTACAGGCGCCACACGGCCCTTGTCCATTGCATTATTGCTTTTTGCGATGATCACGAAAGAATATATAATATTTATCGATTCAAAATATAATTTTCTAAAGATACGGTAGATGCTCGCAATTACTCTTGATTTGATGAACGGCTTATAATTATATATAATGCAAGAGCTTGTCACGCTTTTGCGTTTTAATTATTTATACAACTTTTTGAGAGAATCTTCAATGGGAGACGACAGACGCATACGTGATACTCGTACAGTACAAACGCTTCCAATTTCCCCATGCACGTCTCGCTTTCCCCATTGCGGGCATTACGCCGAATGTCACAGTCAACAGTGCCGTTCGTGATGAGTTATCAAGTATGGAAATATAAGTTATCGCTTGCCCGTCCCAACTTTGTTGCGCTACTGCAGGCACACCCCCTTGTGACTTTCATCACATTACATGAAGTACAAATGTTTTCAACGTTCGTAACGCACATAAGTGTATTCACAAGGAGACCACCTTTTCTTTGAGCTCTTGAACTCGTCGCTTCGTTTGCAGTCGCGACTGCAAGCTAATCTGATGCGGTTTAAGATGGGTTCGACCCCCATGGGATGAAAAGCTTGGCAGTCGAGGGGTTTTCGTGCGTTAAGTATACTCAAAACGAGCGCTTCTTAGCATTGAGCTTTTTGGGTTTGGGTTTTGATGTACCCAAACCCAAAATTGCCAAACAGTCAAGGCCTTGCCGTGCGTTGTAGCACGCGAGACTTGGCACACGTATTTCAAGCATATATATCTTCGAGTCACCCAACGCACAACATCCGAAACAAACTGTGCGCAAAACGGCAAATCTATTTCTTTGGCAGATTTGTTGGGTTTATTAAGCTTGGAAGCAACCTTCGTATACTTAGGAGATTGTGTATTGATTTCACTCATTGTTATAATATAAAACTTATAATCTTTAAGCAGATTCTAATACATTTTCATCAACACTCAGTTCTTTTGAATTCATTATATCTCTTTCGCACTTCGTAAACAAAGACAATCTAAAAGGTCATATATATAGATATATATATATATCATGGAGAGTGCGGACTCTCGGGCGGTGGGATATATCTAAGGGATATAATATATATATGTGTGTGTGTGTGTGTGTGTGTGCATCGGTCAGAGCAAGTAGGTAAAGACACACGGGACTCGGAAGTCTAAGGATGAAAATACATAAGGCTAGGTTTTATATATCGGAGACGAACTGAACGGCAAGCCATGGTGGGTGACAAATGCACTACACTCCGAGGGGGGACGGCGGGAGACAGCCTCCCACCTTATCGTGGTGGACGAGGGCGGGAAAGTCATTGTAAGCTAAAGAAAAAACGACATTTATATAGTTAGTTTATTTCTGGTCATTTCAACAATTAAAATCAATCGTAATGTAGACACGGTATCTTGCTATGTGCAAACACGTATTCGCCAATGAATATAATCATGCAGCAAGCACGTCTAGCACGTCTAGCACGTCTGGTTGCGCTTCCGCTTAAACTGGTCGAAAGCGTTCGTGAGGGGAAGGGCCTTGTTACGAGCGTAAGCCAACTCTAACCGAGTTGGAGGGCGCGAGGTATCGATATCCGTATCAGCATCTTGCGTCTCCGTCTCGTGCAAGTGGACATGCCGCAAAGTCGTCTTGTAGACCACAATGACAGACACGAGACTGGGCGTACCATCCCTTGAGGCCGGATGAAGTCCATCCCCGCGTCCGGAGTACCTGCCCCCACTGACTTTTGGGAAATCTTTGCCAAGTGGTCAAATACATACTTAATAACCGGTGGTAAGTGCTCCTTAAGTATGGTAACGAGATTTCGAAATTTCAGTGTGATGCTCCTTAAGTATGGTCGAAAAGTTGACCACTTAGATTTTTCGACCACTCTTGGCAGCACCCAAAATAATACTCCAGACGCAGGGATGGACTTCATCCGGCGCGAGATTATCCCCGCCCGCTTCAGCTTGCTAGCCTTGGTATCAGGTATGAACGATCCAACGATTCGTAATGTTTGTAAGCATGTTCGTAATATTAGAATTCGTAATATTATTTGTAAGCATGTTCGCAAAGCACCTGGCCGTGACTCGTCCTTTTTTTTTAGCACGGGATGGTTCCATGGGTGAAGAGCGCTTCGCGATCTTGTCCTTGGGACCATCAAATTGGCAAACCTGATCGAAACAAACTAAAAACGACCGGGGCCTTCCGTTTGGATATATCTTATGAAACTTGAAATTTTACATATATCGAGGTATTCATAAGTTACATATTCAACGCACAAGGCTGGCGGATTAGTATCCGTTTAAATAAACCCCGCGGTTCCGAAGGGTGATCAGATTTTGTTCTAATGTCAATGAAACACAACCCAACCCCACAATTCGGCAAAGGCCTTCCCTTCACTTGCAGCCTATGGAACTTTGGAAAATAAATGTCAACGCTATGGTGAAGTTATCACCGGACGCACACGGCCTGCGGATATGTATTCTTGAAATGCGAAGGTTTCGAATGGAGCTTACATTTTGGGCGAACCCAAACCCAAACCCGAACTTGATCGAAACAAAATAAAAACAGCAAAGGCCTTCCCTCACTTGCAGCATATGCAACTCTAGGAAATAAATAATGACACTATGGTAAAGTTATCACCGGACGCACAAGGCATGCGGATAAGTATCATTGAAATGCGAAGGTTTCGAATGGTACGTTCGAACCCAAATGGCGGGAAGGTCGAAATAAATAGATACAAAGGGTGGATATATACAGGCCAGCCCGGCAAGAAACAACGAGTGGGAGGCAGAGGCCACTCAAGAGCATATCACAGTCTAAGATGAGATAATAAAATAACTTAGGGGTTTTGTTATCGGTCGGAACTGATGACAGGCAAGATGCAAGTGACACCACAGGGCGAGGGGTGACACAGGAAGAGGCAGCCACCCCCAGTTTAGGGGGGGGCGAAAGTCTGTCTCTCCATGACACCACCTCACCCCGAAGGCGTGAGGTGCCATGATGCAAGCTAGCCAGGCCGGGTTTAACATCCTACGGTTGGCCACAGAGGCAAAACCCTAAAAAAAACAAGCATCGTCAGAGGCCCTGGGAGGTCTTTTTCAACCCAGCTAGTGTGGCTCCGCCGCGCTGGTCTCTAGATGCGTGCTCTAGGGGCTTATGCCCATGCATGTGCTGTGGGGATGACTACTCCCACATACCAGCCGGCGAATCTAGCCCCAGCAATCGAAGGTGGACGGCGGCGTAACTCTCGATGGTTAACGAAGTCGTGCGCCGCCAGGACGTCGTCATCCAACGCCCACGCGATGCGATGCGACGATGTGTGGCATCAACAGAGCGAGTGCGGGGAAACGAGCACCCGGAGGGGGGCGAAGGTGGAAAATGCGGTGTGGCTCCACTCTGCCGCACACAACGGTGCGAAAGCAGAGAGGAAAAGCGGCGGGATGAGGGATGCAACACCACCAAACACCACCCGAGGCAATGGCCAAGGGGCACGCAGGGTGGAGGGAAGAGTGGAGGATGCTGCGGGGTGAGCTCGTAGTGGTCAAAGCTCATGTTGACGATGGGGGTGATGGACTCGACTTTGGTGTCTGGTGCATGAGCACCACCAGACAACACCAGACCACAACGAACAGTAAAATGTTGTTGCCGCAGTCGCAGAGACGCCACCGCTGAACGAACAGCGGCCATGCGCGCATGCTGGCGGTCAGTAGACATGGTCGCCGACCGCTGGCTGCAGAATTCCACGAACGAAGAGTTAGGGTTCCCAAGCGAAGAGTTAACTTTCTGAAAAATGAACCAAATTCAGTGATGGAAGAGTCGATTTGGGGTAAATTTTGACGAGGAAGACGGCGGTGACATCAAAAACGCCGCACGGTACGCCAGTTTTCCGGCAGTTTAGCCGCTGCTGGCAGAGCGCAAAGTAAAATCGGATAAAATTGTCGAGGACAAAGGTGTTCGAGTAGATGTCTCGTCGAGGACAGGGTGCTCGCGTAGACGTTGGGTCGAGGACAGGGTGCTCGACGAATTTCCCGGTGTTGATGAGGCACACGAGGTCAAGATGGAGGCGTAGAGGAAAAGGGTGCTCTGCCAAATAGGTGTTGGTGAGGTACGGACGACGGTGCGCACCAACCGAGGACAAGGGCGCTCGGAGAATGGTTGGGAGGGCCGGAGGCGCTCCGTAGAAGTGGGGAGGGCAAGGGGCGCTCCAAATGAAAATCAGCGACGCGAGGGGCGACGCTGTGTACCGCACGCAAGGTGGTCGCGGGATCAGAGAATGCGAGAATGATGAGCGGCCACTACTACCAAGTGGTCAAGCCCATAACCTGACGGGAAGGCCGAAATAAATATATACAAAGGGTGGATACATACAGGCCAGCCCGGCAAAATACAACGAGTGGGAGGCAGAGGCCACTCAGCATATCACAGTCTTAGATGAGATAATAAAATAACTTAGGGGTTTTATTATCGGTCGGAACTGATGACAAGCAAGATGCAAGTGACACTACAGGGCGAGGGGTGACACAGGAAGCGACAGTCACCCCCAGTTTATGGGGGGCGAAAGTCTGTCCCTCCATGACCAAACCCAAACCCAATAAATCTGCCTCAGAAATAAATTGCCCGTTTCGCGCACAAGTAACTTGAAGCCTTGAGCTTCAGGTAACTTGCATATATACGTATATGTTGGCAATATTTGTGCCAACTTAATAAGTAATAAAACATTTACGTTGAGAATAGTGACGAAGTCACGAGTCCGCTGTAATTGCCACGGTCCTATACGGACTTGATATGAGACGCGGCTGCTATTAAACAGTAGCAAGCACGCGCAAGTATTTGGTGGGGTATGAGTGCAGCAAACTGGTAGACCCGAAGTGCTTGCTTGAGCCCAATGCTCATCATATTACCTCAATGCCCTCACGCGTCATACGCGTTACCACCATCGGGTTGTGAACCCGAGGGCATTGGGTGAACTACCCGCATCGGCTGGTCGATGTAGCCATTGATGCTCGCATGCTGTTCATTTCATGCTTGAAGCGAAGACGCGTCTTCTCAGAACACTTCGGTTCTTCAAGACTTGTCTTGCTTCGCCATCTCGATGCCAATACCTGGCCCCTCGATGACAGATGTCACTCACCTTAACCCCTAAACAGATGAAACTATTTCGGGCCTTTTTGGGGCAATATCGATTTTCGCCACATATGAATGATGTCCGTTGCATACACGCGCTAGCCAACTCAACCATGCTTTTGGTATTGATTGACCCAACATTTCGATAGGTTATACGCGCAATTTGACGCATTATACCCGCCAATATATCCGAATTGCCACCACCATTTTGGGGATTTCCAAACGTAATTTTTATTTGACCATTGATAAAAAACGGTATGGGTATCCCTCGGCGCACAGGACACCATCAAAGCATCGGCTTTGATAAGGGTTTTATGTTGGTATGCTGCTTGGGGCATAGATACCACGCTTATATATCGGTTTGGACGAATATTGTGTGAAAAAACAACAAAAAACAAAAAAACACACACATTTTCAATGTTTTCCCATACTTAAGCACAGATTTCAACATTTTGGTGTTTTTCACTGCTATATTGGATATATATGATATATCACGAGATGAATAATCACGTGGGTGATGTCAAATACCATCCGAAATGTGTTTCAGGCCCATGCCACCGTCTAGGGCGACGAATATCCTCGTTTCACCTCGATTTCTTACTTTTCAAACATCGCTTTCCACAATCATTTGACACTTTTTCATGGATGAAAATAATACTATGTGAGATATATAACATGGATATACCTAAAAGCAAGTACTTCACCTTCAAGAATACACATGTGCGCAAGGCCCCAAACGGCACAAGAGCGATTCTAGCAGCGAGCAACATCGTTAACACCAACAAACTAAAAAAACATCGAATGATTTTGGGTCATATTTGACCCAAAAATCTGTTTAGGGGTTAAGTGGATGACAGACATTATGACTGTACATGTCATAGTCGACCGTACTGACAATACTCGACGACTGTATGTCATTATGACATATGACATGACATGACATGACATAGTATGGCATGTATGACCGGTATGACACATGTGTCATCGGTCATATCCCTGACAGATCTCCCCTCTTATAAGTGTTGTGACCTCACAATATAGGTTGCATACCTTTGTATATGTCTTTGATGTCTTTGTTGTTGAGCTGGCCAGTCTTCTTACACCGATGAGGCGTCCCTCAAGGTGTTTTAGGATATCGGGGGGAACTAAGTCCACTTTGAACCCTCACCTTAGGCATATAGCCCTACAGTTCTTAGGATGTAGCCCCCCTTGATTTGCGTTTCGTATTTCAGAGTGACGCTCAGGGTATCTTCCGAGGTTTACGTTACGGATAGATATTCCGCTTGCCGATCGACTTTCGACCCATTGGGTACTTGTTTTGTTTCCACGGCCTTATATAGTGCATTCACCCCTTCCTCCCCTCCATGAGCTACTATGGAGGTTTACAGGCAGAATGGAGAGCCTTTTTCGAATAAGGCTTGTTTTTAATGCAAACGGAGATGGCCCTGCTTACGAGATATCGGAGGGTCTTTATAAGTCCACTTTAAATCCTCACTGCCAAACTCCTTTTTCGGTCCGGTACGCGCGCACTGACGAACATTTCGTAGGGTGGATTCGTCAACGTACTAATGTGAATTCGTTTAGTTATGTATGTCAATCATAACTCAGGAACACAACTTCGTCTACCTCAGTATTCCGGTAGCTGCGGAATCTGGCCATAAACCCCGAATGACAAACCACGGTCTGGCAAAGGCAGCATAGCAGTTTTTATTTATCCACAGATATGATATCCCGCATGTATGCGTATCTGTGCAAGGGTATGATTTGGTACAAGGCTCACTACACCATAGCAAGGAAGGATCAATTTCCTGCTCCTGATATACATAATGATAAAACATTAAGAGCAGGGTATAAAGATGATCGACATGTATTAGTATATATTACAAGAAGTAAGGGCAATAGGCTTTAATATATTGTTAGCCTTCATAGGCAGCTATAATGTCTGCTGCATTGGTCAGCTCTGTGGCTTTGACCCAGGTGTCATGTTCAGGGCCGTAGCCTGCGTATCGCACTAAATAGTACTTGACACCTCTAGTGATCTTATCTGAGAGTATGTGTGATATCTCAAACAGTGGTTGCCCTTCTTCGGTGATCATCTGTGGCAGAGGCAAAGGTGCTTGGATCGAGTCATTGTATAACTCTATTCTGGATACAGGCTGAACCGGATGGATACGAATGTCGAGATCCCCGAAATCTAGCTCATAAGCACGTCCATGGCTGACAACTTTAGATATGGTGAACGGCCCAATATATGGCTGCTTAAAGTGTCTGCCTGCCTCTGTCAAACCAGTCCATTGAATAAACTCAGTCCGTAGAAGAACTTTCTGCCCTACTGCAAATTGTCGGGGCATGTGAGTCTTATTGAATCTGGCTCGGTTGATTTCTGCTGCTCGGGAAATGTTGTCTACCGCATTGGCATGAACAGTCGAGTACTGGTCAAAGTGATCTCGAATAGCATTCTGTATTGGAACAGGAGCTTCTGGCGGAATAGTGATTGCCAGATCATGAGGCGAAAGTGGTTGCGCCATCGAGTCGAAATAAAAATGTGTGTAACCAGTCGTAGCAGAAACCGTGTTGTTAATTGCAAACTCCACCAGAGGCAACTTGTCCTCCCAAGAATTGGCTGAAGTATCATTGCAACAACACCTGAGGAGAAAAAATACTCTCTAATCAGTTATAAACCAGAGGTTGGTGAATCATGCATCAGGCGGCTGTAGCGGCGGGCAGGGCGGCCATGAGGAAGATTGCGCATGCGACCATGGTGGCCCATGTCGGGGTTGAGGGCCGTCGTGCCTCTGCTCGTGGGGGTTTTGCCCCCTTGCTGGGGGTGGGCAGGTGCGTTACCGCTGGCGGGCGCTGTGGCGCTGTGGGGTCGTCGTTGGTGGGATGTTCAGGACAGACGTAGCCGGGGAAACCGATCTCCATAAGACAGCAGGAGCACCCTGGGGCGTCTGCTGGGGGAAGCGGTGGCGTTGTCGCTGTTGTGCCCAATTTGTTGCTGTAGAGGCGCTTGGCCCACTCCAGAATTGAGGCGCTGATGTTGGTGCTGATAGCCGCAGTCGCGGGGGTAGTTGCGGGCGGCATAGTCGGTGTGTTTGATTTGGTTTCTTGCAGGGAAGATATCTTCCGTTGAGCTGGTACGGCCCCAAATCCAAAAATCTTTCGGCCTGCCTTCGGCCCGCCGCCCGGTCCAAACTACAAAATGCCCGCCGCAGGCGCGAAAATTTTAATCTTAAGTATGGGAAAATGCAAAAATAGCAAAAATTTCATCAAAATTTTAGAAGTTTGCGCCAAATTGGTTCGGCCCCAAAGCAATTTCTCTTTCGGCCCCTCTTCGGCCCGGGCCTCATTTTGGCGACTCAGTTCGGCCCGGGGCCGGCCAATCGCGGTAAGATATCTTCCCTGGTTTCTTGGTGGGTGTCGGGTGGGTTGGCGAATGGGACAACGGGTTGGGTGCGACTGGGTGGTGCGTTGCTGGGTGTAGTGTGACGCCCAGGGGGTGTGTGGGTTTGGGTAGGGGACGGTTCCGGGAGAGGGCGTGGACCGTGGGCCGGGAACTGCAGCAGATATTCAGTGCGGGTGAGCGGGGCTTCATCGCGGTTGAGACGTTCGCGGTTGATGATCATTTGGTGTCTGAATTTCCTTAATGCGATCGGCATTTTACATCGTAGGTTCCCTGCCCTGTTGGGTACGGGTGGCTGGGCGATCCACTTGTTGAACATGGAGGTGTTGCCGCTGATGTGGCATGGTAGTGTGGGGTGATGAAATGGTTGAAGGGGCTCGTGGCAGAATTTGATGCACAGATCGCTGGTGAGGGGTTCGTTGCCGTGGGGAGAAGCGGGCTGTGGAGCTACCGTGTCTGTGGGGTTTGGGATGGGCTTTGGGGTGGGTGAGTTCAGGGTGGCGGGGTTGGGTGTTTCGGGGGTCTCGCTGCTGGGGTGAGGTTGCCCATACTGCTGACGGAAGGCCATGTGCGTCAGCGGTGCCTGGCCGGCAGCAACCCGGCCGGTGTTGATGACGAGCATGAGGAGTGGCATCAAGTGGGAGGGGACTTTGCCGTCGCTGACCCACCGGGCATAGAGTCCGGTGCTGCCGCTCAGGTGGCATGCTTGGGGTCTGGTGGTGCCTCGGCATGCTCCCCTGTTGCAGAATTGGCACGCTGTCTCCTGGGTGTTCTTGTGCCAAGGCGTGAGGGTGATCAGCGTCAGGGGTGGGCTGGTCTTGAAGTGGGCAAATGGCCAGGCAAGTGGGTCGTCTTGCTGGTGCCTGCGCCATTTGAAGAAGGCTGCCATGCTGGAGGCGATTGCGCCACAAAGGCCGATGATGGCCATCAGGAATGCGGTGGCGCTGGAGTGGGAGCTGCCACTGAGGTCGGACTCCTCGTCGTGGGCCTGAACTGGATCGATGCAGGCGGCCAAGAGGATGAACGCGAGGAATACCACAAGAGCTGGTCGGTAACGGCAGGTGGTGCGGTATGCGGTTGGCGGTCGGTGTGGGCTGGCGTGGATGGCTGCCATGCCGTTTAGGTGCGCTGTCCTCTCCCCGAATTGTCTTTGTGGGCCTCTGTGCGGAGTTGTGGTGTTTGAACACTTTGAGGGGCAGGTAGGCCTTGTGCTCGAAGTCGCCCCGCTGGTTGTGGGGGTGGTAGGCTAGTGCTGCTCCACGCCCGGGGGTGGCGGGCAGCACTCCTGCGGACATCGCACTGAACGATTAGTGCAGAACATTTGCGAACATCGCTGTAGCACATCCTTTTCGCACAGTATGAATGTGTATGTCGCTGTCGCCGATATTTGTCGCATAGTATGATTATTGCGAATGCGCTGATAACGAAATTGTGCGCGTCCCTGTCGCACTTGATACGAACCATATGTACTGACGATCATTATTCGTTCGCGCGCTTGATGCTCGCATACTGTACCGTACCAAACGAACCTGCGATATTTGACAGCATACATGTACGGTTCATTGACTCGTGCGCACACCTTGTCGCAATTTATTCACTGGCGATATGCTGTTAGCGGAATCCGCTTTGGTACCCCTCACGCCGCAGGATGAGAAACGTCCCCCTCGCCATCCCGACTTTCCGAACCTGGTATTTCCGTTTGCTGAAGTGTACACGTATCACTCAGGTACTTCTGACGATCTGGTTGAGATGGGACCTAAGTCTGGACAATTTGCGAGTCAGTTTGTGTGCACGATTAAGAACAGTGATGGCACCGCCTGCGGCACGATACGCAACCTATTTCACGAGCTTGGGAAGTCAGTAAGCACGAGCAACCTGATCACGCACATTATGCGCTATGCACATGCTATACACATGCCTCCAAACAATGTGCTAAAATTTGCCCCACTCAGATGAGCAAAGAATGACTAAATGAACCAACAACCGAAAATATCCGAAAATCGTGATTAAACTAATCAAGTCTTGATTAGACCCGACAGGGTACTAATCAAGTCTTGATTAGACCCGACAGGGTACTAATCAAGTCTTGATTAGACCCGACAGGGTACTAATCAAGTCTTGATTAGACCCAACAGGGTACTAATCAAGTCAAATTGACTAGCCACGGCAGGGTACTATTCAAGTCTTGATTAATCACAGGACCCCACTAATCAAGTGTAATCATAGTATTCATGACGAGCCCTGGTTCCAGCAGATGAGTCGAACCGCAACACGCTCTGGACGTCCATTGTGAAGTCCTTGCAGCGCGCGTTCGAGCAGAAGGACCCCGTCAGTGCCGCTCTTTTTGATATGGCAGATAGACGCGACAAAGGAGTATGAAAGCCGGGTAATTTTTTTGGTAAATTACCGGTACGGGTATTACCGGTAAATTACCAGGTATTACTCTGACCATTCTTCAAAAACGCTCCTTAACAGTGAGGGTAATCTCGAATGGTAATTTACCGGTAAGAGTATTACCGGTAAATTACCCGGTATTACCTGACCCATTGTTCAAATTACCGGTAATGCGGCCACCTTACAAATGAGGTCAACGCCATCTTCAACGCTATTCTCTTCTCAACTTTGACTTCGTTGACCTCTCCATATTCACCCGCGCGGCGTTGGGTTGATGCCTCGGGACGGGCTTCGCCTCAAGATGGCAAGCGTGCCCTTCTGGAAGTGACCAAGAGGTTAATCCCTCGCGTGGTGCGACCTCTTGGCCATTACGAGGAGCTTTGCTCCATTTATTTCGACGCGACAAGAAGGACCCCGACCCCCTTATCCAAGATTTCGACGCATGCCTGACTGCTATTGGCAACGGCGCCTCTGGGCCTCTCGACGACATGATGGCCAAGAAGCAACTTCTGGCTTCACTCGACCCCGAGTTCTACGACAAAGTGATTACCCCGCTTCGTCTCGACGTTGAGTTAGCCAAGGTCGAGCTCGAAGACATCTACGCCCACGTCCTCGAGGTTTGGGATGCCAACGCCGGCAGGAGCAAGCACGTGCCCTTCGTGGACAAGTCCAACGTGTTGTACTCTGGTCTGCCGTCCGACGTTGACGTGAAGGCCTTAATCAAGGAGTTTCAATTCCACATCGACGCCGCCAACAAGGTTCTTGCAACGCTCTCCGACGAGGATGCGCACGACGAGCCGACGACTAGGTGGCCGACTCCGGCTACGGGCAAGCCTACGGGCAAGCCAGGTGTGCACTTTCCACCCTCCTCCTGGCGTGACCGCCAGATGAACCGTCGGGGGGATGGGAAGTTTCACGGCGCCGACAGCGTGATTGGAAGCACCGCTTCGCCGCTCCGCCACTTCCCAAGGGCGGGAATTGGCCGCAAGGCGTCCGACGCCACAACAACGACAAGAAGAATTTCGGCATGCACTCCGTCTCCTTCCACGTCGTCTCCAAGGCCTTCGTTCCGGAGTGTGTCCGATGCCCTCCGGGGTTTTGGCATGACTCCGCGAATTGTCCCACCGCCGACATCGAGTGCGACAAGTGCGTAATTGAGCAAGCCGACGACGCCGACGGCCTCGTGTCCGCCTTCCAGACCGCGTTCGACACTGAGGACGACACCGCCTTTGCTCGACTCTGTGCCCAACATGATCATCCCTTGGTTCGGCAGGACGAGGAGCCCTTCACATTCTCCGAGGACTTTGACGTGGGACTCCGAGCACAGTACGCGGGATTGACGCCCACCCAGCCCTCACTCCTTGCTACCCGCGTGCATGAAGCCCGCACCGCTCTCCGTGAGCTCAAGCAGGTGCCTGGTGGTACTGAGTCCGACACTCAGCACTTTCCGATGGTCCACTTCGGTTCGGCCACGCCCTCCGTGATCGACGATGCCGTCGTGGAGCATGAGCCGAAAGTGGCAATCGAGACCGAAGAGGACGCGTTGGTTTACCCGCAGCAGTTCGTTGACGGTGAGCCGCCCTTCGAACAGTCCTTCATGGACAACATGTCTGTAAAATTGGGCTTCTTCGAGCTTGAGCCGCAGGTCTCAATTAAATCCTTCAACCCCCTGCCTCCGTATATTTCTTCCACGCATGATTCCGCTAGCGTGGCTGACACGGAGTCCGACGACGAGGACTTGCATGATGCCGTCCTACCACCCGCTCCACGGGTTGGTGGTGTACGGGGACCTTCAATCGGCACCTTCCTCACAGCAGCAGCTATACCTGCTTTGTTTCTGTGGGTAAGCATCGCCATGATCGACACCGTCACCGCCACGGCACTTTGTGATGTGGAGATTGCTCCACGGTCGGTGGTGTACGGTGCTTGCTCTGGTTATCAGAATGGCACAGTGGACTACTTCACTAACCCCGACCTTCTGGACACTGGACCGGCTGACTCCTACAACATCTTCAATCTGGACTCTGACTGCTTCGGCATCTACAGTCTGAACTTTCAGTTTGAGCACTACAACAACTACAATCTTTGTGAACTCTACTCTGTGGACCACTATCAAGGTGGCTAGAGTTACTGTCAAAAGCCTAGTAGCACGACTAGATCTGTATCACGGGCACAACAACCTTCAGTGTGTAGTGCTAGCTAGTATTGGGACCGCCCTGGCCAAGAGCACAGGCCCCCTGCCACTAGAAATTTGTTTCCACCGCTTGAGAAGGTGTGTTTTGTTTCCCCTAACAATCTGCCTGTTCCACCCTAACTCTTCCTCCGTAATAGTACAGGGTGGTGTGCTGGATGTGACGCCCCGTGTGTGTCACAGTCCTCTGTCTGTACTAGTACTCCGTACAGTACGGCTGTCACAGGTTTAGGGTTTCCGGCTTAAGCCGAGGTACACTCAATCTAAGGGCCTTCTTATGTTATCTGAAGTGTAAGCATTATGAGTTTTCACCACCTCAATATATAGTCAGCGCTATATATCTCACAACTCCCATGCACGTGTTAACCGTCCCAGAAAAGAGACATTTAATTGAGCTCAATTTGGTGAAAACCACCCCCAAATCAAGCCGATCCGACCCCCTATGACCACTCGAGTCAAATGGCGACACGATGCACCGTCGATTAATAGGCAAATTTGCACGTTTGAATATGCGGATCATCAACCAGGTGAAATAGCGGATGCAAAATATTGCATTTGGGTTCGTAGGTAAAATTAAACGCAACAACATGGGAGTTAAGAGTTGCGAAGATGGTTTCGGTTTGAAGAAGATCAAACCTAACCTAACGTAGGCGTGTGTATGCTTGTACTGTATTGGTGTCAGCAAACAACGCATGCTAGAGGACTTGCAACTAGTAGAGCTCTATGCGTTGCTACAAGTTTCCCACGAGAAGCATGAACGACGAAGATGATCATTCTAACACGCATGCCTTAAAAATCATCCCGCAAATCTGAGCGCCGGAACGTATCCGTTGACCGCTGCAACCGATGCAAGTGAGCAAAAGGTCCGTTACTGCGGAATAATATGACCTGTCACTTCAAAAAATTTAAAAAAGCCACGTGTAAAAACGCTGCAACGGTCAACGGGAAAATTCAACCGTGTTACGCCCTTGTGCTTTACTGCACGCAATCGTGAGTTCTCTCACTAGAGCTATAATTATTTTGGGGACACTTCCTTCAGTGACAAGCGGAAAAACCATAGACCCATAGAGTGTCCAAATGGCATTCTAGTGTCAGTTTGTCCAAAATGGCAGTCTAGTGCATCCAATTGGCATTTTACCATTGGACAAAACCCAAAACGGAATATCGCAGAGATCTGATATGATGCGTATGTAACATATATGATATAAACCATCCAAGTCATGCCCATGCTGATGCATGTGAATTTGAAAATATTAGGGTTCTGCAGTTCAGCAGTGAGACCCAGTGACACATGTGTCACCGTCGCGTCGTAACGACGCACATTTTAATTTGCCCAGCTCTCAGCTGGCCGTGTGGCTGAGCGGAATCAGAATCTCAATCTGAGGGTATCTCAACAAACACACACAAAATCGGGAAATCGGAGGCGAATACTGCGCTGACGTGCCATCGTAGAAATGCAGTATATAGAGATAGTTATAATTCACACGTCAGAATTATATGCAGGTTATTGCCAAAAACACTCGCTCCCACAGCAAACACTACTATAAATAGGTGACACTAGAACTTTTGCTTTATACTCAATAGTCAATACTGTCACAGACGAGAGGTTCTTGCTCGTTCTTCATGTTCTTTAGAGCTGCACAACTTAAACTGGTCCGCTTATTTTTAACAGTGGCAATTTTCCGAATCCGACAGTCCATGTACGATTCCAGAGATCAAAATACGATGCATTCCTTTGTCGCTCCCTAGGAATCTCTTCGGACCTTCCGATGTTCTCAATCTAAAAACATTGGACGGCTCAACTTTAGTTCGGCACCCCTAATGTTCTTGTGACGCTAGCGTCACACGACTGACGTCAGGACTTGCGCTCTCGTCTGCATGCAGTTCTCTCTCATCTGTTGCGAACATCATTTCCAAAACACCTTTTTTTCGTGTATACAATATTGAAACCAGATCCCAAATTCGCATCTGCACCATCGCTCCATTTGTAGTGTACGATGAGCAGTGTTGCGTCCTACAGCGGCTTGAGCCTTACTAAGGGAGTTGCCGTTCTAAGGTCATCGGCTGGACAACGGAGGAAACAAGGTAACACGCAACCCAATAGCAGCAGCACTTCATCGGATGTGAGACACGTGTTACATACCAGACACGAGGAACTAGATGCTTATTAGCAACTGTACAGAATGTAGGACTGGTGCCTCCGGAGCTTTGGTCAGTAGCTTGCGCTGCCGCAACGCCACAGCTCCTGTTGCCGCGAACGGAGACCTTTCCCTTTAAGAGCCGCGGCACTCTTAAAACGTCGACGCTGTTTCTTCTTGCGTCGACGGAATATCTCGCTGGGCATGAAATAGATGCGCGTGCGAGCGTAATGCCACTTTGGACTTCTGGCTATGTTGAAACTGAGCGCAATGCCACTTTGGACTTCTGGCTATGTTGACACTGAGCGTTATGCCACTTTGGACTTCTGTGGCTATGTTGAAACTGGTGGCACTGTGTTTCTCAGCAAACATTTTCCGCATGCGCACTCTTCTATCAAAACTTGCCTAGCAGTGGCCCTTGAGTCCACTGGATACTAGGGCCCGTTATCGGCCATCTAGATAGCTCTCGTGAACGCTCGTGTCACCGACAGGCAATGTCCGTCAGGACAGACGCGTGGCTCACTTCGGAACCAAGCCTGCCGCAGAATTTCACTTGGTTGTCACCAGCGTGCTTGAATAAACCGTTCCCCTGAAATTGTAGACATGCGTTTGAGCAACCAGGTCGCGCAACGAAACGTATCACAGCCAAGAAGCAAAACGTAGACTATGGAGAGGACTGGTATGAGTTGATCTGCCCTTGTCTTTCTACAGGATGTCATCCATGTTTTAGAGCTGATGGCGATGTCTTTCGGTATGCTCGAGTGTATGGGCTCAAGCACACGGCGCCAATGAACCGTGTACTCCCTGTGGAACTTTGTGTGCGAAGTGATTCGGTTCTTTGAAGAAGAGCCTTGCTCAGCAGGTATTGGTATGTGTGTCTAGGTACTCTTCGACGAAGAACTTTGGGAAAACGAACACAACTAAAAACAGTAAAAAGTATATGGGTGCGTAAATTCAATGCGATCCCTGGACCTCTTGGTCCACCAAAATTTAACGTTTGATCTCGAGGTTACATCTTATATCCAAAGGACTTTCGATGATGCAGATAACTACAGAGAGGCCAATCGCCTGGCGAATAATGGCAAGGAACGGAAAGATCTCTACACGGACAACTGGGATGGGGATGTTTACAAAGGTAGGCTTCCTTCAAAGTGCAAAGTGCTTGTCTTGTCGATAGCTTCCCTTCAAATTCACGACATTCAGGCGATAACGCACCAATGCAAGGTAGGGACTACGTGCACGCTGTCCTCAAGGTAATGGTGAGAAGCATGTTGGAATCAGATTAACTTCTTCGAAATCCAAAATAAAACCGTGCTTGCAACACAACGATTTCCCAATTACGGACAGCTGTGTAAACAGCGCTATTCAGGCCGCCAACGCTGCTTGATCGGCTTCAAGCTGATGTGTCTAGCCTCCTTGTGTTGAACAGTCTGCTCTTGCGCGGTCCTTGTGCTCTTGCGAGGTCCTTGTGGAGTGTGGCAAAGCTGTATACCTGCTCTGGGGGTTAGCGACCGTCCTCAAAGTCCCCTGCACACTTGCATATCAATTCTTATGCAAAGAGCCTTGCTACTGTTTCTCGATAGATTTCCTCAAAACCATAATAGACTAGCTCTCCTTTCGGTTCTGCCCTCGTTATGGTGAGTCGTGCCGCAATAGTTTTGCACTTGGGGAGTCATTTTCCATATGTATCCGAGAAGCTATAGAGCTAGGAATCCTATTGGCAATGTGATGATTTGAGTGTGTGCTGACTTTTGCGAGTACTTTGCCTGTTCAGGAAGTGGATTTAACATCTTGAACTTCCTTATAATCCTGACCATTGGAGTTCCTGTTCTTGGCTTGATATTCGCATATCAAACATATGGTGTGCTGTGGGGATGAAACACAACGAATGTAGAAGGGATGATCAGTGTGCTTTCCGTCACCGTGCCATTTGTCATTTGAGAAATATTATTTATATTCTCTCTTGCATAGCCTTTACATCATCATCTGGTGATCATCTTGACGCTTGAACTGCATGCAATGAAAATGAAAATGTTGAGAAGTAACCTTCTTTTTAATCATGTTATTTTGCAGATGATTCAAATATTAGTTTGCTGGTATGCAATCGTAAGACGAAGTCGTTGTTTATACCTGAGCTCTGGGGTTTGCGTATGCATTTGCTAGGGTCCGTCCCCCTCACGGGACTTGGGAAAAGCATAGGATGCGAATGCTTTATGTGCTCCTAGGAGGGTTGGGGGGACGGTAGACAAATCCGATATTGAACTCCGTATGGCGCACGAGAACAAACGTGTTTAACGGCGTCTTCTCGTATCGCCTACACGGGCACGACGACGCACCGTATATTCTTATCGTCTCAAGAGAATGTATCGCGACATGTATAGCACAATCGACAGGGTGGGAAGTGGAACGTGGTTTCCGTCTTAATCCCGAGAAAAGTCGGTTGTGTCGCATCGTCTCGCGCGTCATGCGCTGCTTTAATTTCCAGGATTTAATACATCCGAGATTATTTTCCATCGTGATATCACGGATACGATTGCCGTTCGTTGACCAGCACAATTTTAAAAGGCTTCGCACCGCAACGTTGGCAACTCGTAATTTTCTCAACGTTCCTCGTTCTTCGACCTCATGGAACGAACGGTGTTGTGATGGTTGTGATGTCAGCAAGGATTGTTTAAGTGGTTGTCTGCTGTTATGTTCAGTTCCGCTTTATGTTTCTGTGTAAACGCATGATACTGGGTGTGCGCACCTCGTGTTGAAGTAAGTGTTCCGATCATGGCGAGGAGGTACCCTCTTCCTTTTGTCGCTATAATGGTTTTTTTGTCACCATGCAGAATTTTCGGGTTCGCTGCAGAATTTCCGGCTGGATGCAGAATTTTGCGGGGGGTGATCCGAACCCTTAGAAATTCCATTTCAGTACTTGTTCTGTCATTTTTCTCAGGAAATCATGCATCGCCATCGCCATCGCCATCGGAAATTTGTCGCCATCGCCATCCGATCGCCAACAGGAACAACATCATTCGATTGCCACTATTCGACTTTGCCAGCCCTTTCGTCTCCGGACGTGAGCACGTGGCACCGAGAACACCCGACACTCACCCGACCGCATTCTGACCTGCGCTTAAGATGAACGAAGTGCCAATCCGAATCGGGTATGATTGTGATGCGACGAGATCGTTGGATTCCATTCGACACGAACGAGCCGCATCAGCAGTCTAATCGGTCTCATCACGTGTGGCGATCGCTTGTCATTCCTTTTCAAATATCTTCTTGACAGCGACACACCCACGCACCTGAGAGTTTGCTTTGCTGTGAAACCCATGTATCCTGCGTTTTGCCTTCTCGCACTACACCTGCATATTTTTTTCACTTCTTGTATGTTCCACTATCGCTCTTGTTTTTGCTACAGGTTGCACCGGATGCTACTTAGGTTTGCTCGTGATATGCATGGGCGCGCACGCAGCGTGCGTGGATTTTTTTGTACACATCAACCATACGCACGCACTGTTTTTCGATGGAGGGATCTACGCTCTTGAACATACTTGTGTTTGCTTCATGACAATCGCTCGCGGATTGTATTGGCTTGATGTGTCGCAGGGTTTAGCTGAGACAATTATTCGTTTAAGACAACTGCGTTTTAGTCGCTGCGACTTACGGGGGTTTTGTCTAATGTTTGATGTGGACAACTACGAGTTCTCTGATTTCTCAAATTTTGGCGCTCGGCTCGGGGTCTCATTTTTTAGATTGACGTCCGAATAATAGCTTGTCTGTCGGCTTGGTTTCGATCCCCAATGCTGTGGCTAGCTCCGCGTGTTAATTTTACAGGTAATTGTCATTTACACTTAGCGCTCTGCTTTGGTAACTGACGTATTCATGCAGCGCTCGGCTTTTAATTCATAATTAGGGCAACGTCCGAACAGCTTGTCTGTCGGCTTGGGTTCGATCCCCAACGTCATGACTGACTTCACGGTTCAATTTTGCGCAGTTACTGCTTCTGCGCGCGCGAGATAGTACACGCACCTTAGTGTACTTTACTCTTAGGATAGTAAGTACTAATTTAGTGATGATTGCCTTACTCGTCATTTACATCCGGGTCTTTTTAGTGTGTATACATCCCGAATATTTACACAGATCGTTCCACTCCAGCATAGCGGATGCAACGCGAAACGGTGTCTAAAGCGAACATATGAATTAAGTCACGCGTCTTTTTCGAATCAGATCACACGATTGACGTCAGACAAATAATTTACATGAAGCATCTTTCTCGAATCAGAGTACACGAATGAGATCAGACAAACAATTCACGTCAAGCGTCTTCCTCGAATATAAATACGGGAATGCAGTCGTTACGTCGCCAGTTTAACGTTATATGTCCGATACGCGAACGGATCGCTGAACGCACATGCGTAAATCGGATGAAGTCTGCCGTCAACCTTCAATATATATAATCTATTCAATTCAATATATATATCTTCACTTTTGGGTACATATGAAATTCGGGGATGCTCGGTGGGTGCCCTGTTCGCCTGTTGGCGGTGGTATCAAGGCCGGACCTGACGGGTCGGTACCTCGGTCAGTGATCGTTGATTCGTTGTACTATGGATGCTGTTAGGGTCTGAAATCGGCGCGGGGATTTTCACCGTACGAGCCGGGTCAAATCATATATCGTCGTGGGGCGAAAAGGCTCCACGACGGGATTTGAACCCGTTACCGGAATACCCTAGTCCAAAGATATCAGATAGTCTGTGAACTCAGTATAGATAAACTCCCATAAGAAATAAACCCTAAGCTAGATATACCCGGAACGGTCTCAAAGTCGGAACGGTCTGGGTCCTAGCTACCTGTGACAGCTTGGTGTGTCACAGCACAAACAGTCACCGGTCCAGTGTTGGCTACCTAGGAATCTGTCATAGGGTCCTGCACCGGGACTCCCGGTCAGGGCTGCCTATACAGATTTCAGCACACCACCCCAACACTGTGGGTGGTGACTGACAGGCAAGTTAGAAATGTAAGATAGTGTTAGGGCAGGAGCTAGGGTGACAAGGCCTAACTGCTAATCCAACTGTGCTATTCTGATACACAAATTGGAACCCTCTAGCTAGCACAAGAGCAGGAACACACGGGCAATAAGGTCCCGCTAAACTACTGAAAAGCTCTGTGTCAGCAAGTCAGATTGAAGATCTCAAAGGTGTCAAAGTAAAACCATAAACCAGATTGAAGAAGCCGTTGATGTGAAAGTACATCTCAGCCCACCACCAGATTAGTGGTGTACTGCCAGAACCAGAACCAGAGCTACCCAATAGCAGTCTCGTCCTCGTCAACGTCGGACGGAGGAGGGCTGTAGTCCGGAGACGGTGGAGGGCCAGAGAGAGGCTCGCCAGGCAGAGGCGGGCGGCCAAAGCTAGGATGGAACACCCAACCCCCGACCCCATGTTTCCACCACTCCCGCAGCGAGGTAGCGGTACAGCAGAAGAATCACACTCACTGAGAGATGCCAGCACCGTGCCCAGAGTGTCGGGGCTCAGCTCCTCGATGCCCGGATAGACACACAGGTCTCCCCTGCACAGCACGGGCTGCGGTGCAGCCTGAACCGACACCCGCACAGTCTCGATGTCATTGGCCACCGTGAAGGCGGCAGCTCCCACTCCCATAACAGAGATCAAGAGCATAAGAGAAAGGATGTAGGGCATCCCCCACGTACCCGCGTGTGCGGGGAAGCCCCATGGCGGCTTGCCACAACCATAGGTGCGGGAAGCACCACCAGACCAGTCCCCGTAAGCACCACCAAACTGAGGTGCGTGGGCTGTGGACTCCGACGCATGATTTGCCGAAATGGCCGGAGTCCGCGGCTTCACGATGAAGCTGCCGTCAGTGAGGTCCTCGTAGTCGTCGGTGTCGTAGTCAGTGAGATCAACCTGTGCGATGGCGGCGTGATTGACGGTCTGAACGAACCCGGCGAACTCACCGTCTGTTGCCGCCGTGGCGGTCACCCGTGCCGATTGAAGTGGCACGGGCTCCACATCATTCTCCTGCGAGACAAGCATAGCAGGGGCCGGCACGCACGGCGGATGCCGATGCCGCCGCACCACCTGCCGGAACCTGCTCCTCCGGTGACTGTGATTCCCGCTACGGCGGGGCCGCACACCAGAGCCGAAGACTGCTGCTCGATGCCGTTAGGGGGCGGGAAAGATGCGTGCGTGAAGTGCACCTGGTGATTGGCCGCGGAGTGAACCTCCGCGGCAAGATCGTCGAGCCGTCGGAGGATCTCGTCCCCCACGGGCCCGTCGGCATCCAACTGCTGCTCCACCGCGAAGCCGTAGGCGGACACGTGCGTCGATCCCGCCCACCGCGCCCGCACAAAGCACCGCGGGCGGCCCGTACGTGGTGGCCGCATGAGCGAAGGACTCCGCGCCATCATCCGCTGCCTGCTGGAACAGTGCACACGGCACGTAGCACGGCTAGGTGGGCCCGGATTGCATAATCGATGAAAATGACATTTAGAAGTCGCAAGAAGTTTCAAGAAGTACTTAGTGGTTAAAAGAAATCATCTAGAGGCAATATTTTATATTTTTGATAATTGTAGTGGCCACAGGGCTGCTTACAGGTCGCGGACGGGCTGCCGTACATACATTGCATATCTTGCGGGCGCGTGAGATATGCAAATGATACGGGGAAGTTATTAGAAGTTGTGAGAAGTATCTAGAAGTCATCCGTAGGCAATGAGAAGCAAAATTTCACATCGGGACATATTCACGGGGTGCTGGGGAGCTAATTTCGTCTGTAAAATGGCTGCAAAGCAGAAATTGCATATCTTGCGGGCGCGTGAGATGTGCAAATGATACGGGGAAGTTATTAGAAGTTGTGAGAAGTATCTAGAAGTTATTACTAGGCATCGAGAAGTGATATTTCACATCGGGTCACATTCGCGGGGCGTTGGGGAGCTAATTTCGTCTGTAAACTGACTGCAAAACAGAAAATGCATGTCTCGTGGGCGCGTGAGATATGCAAATGATACGGTGAAGTTATTACAAGTTGTGAGAAGTATCTACAAGTTATTATTAGGCATCGAGAAGTGATATTTCACATCGGGTCACATTCGCGGGGCGTTGGGGAGCTAATTTCGTCTGTAAGCTGACTGCAAAACAGAAAATGCATGTCTCGTGGGCGCGTGAGATATGCAAATGATACGGTGAAGTTATTACAAGTTGTGAGAAGTATCTACAAGTTATTATTAGGCATCGAGAAGTGATATTTCACATCGGGTCACATTCACGGGGCGTTGGGGGGCTAATTTCGTCTGTAAACTGACTACAACATACTTTTACTTTGCCCTAATGATACGCATATTATTTGCAGTTGCAGGAGTTGGGGCACTAGCCGTTGCCGGGTGGCGGGTGCTCAAATTCAAAGGTGGCTCAAATTCTGCAACTCCTCTATGGAGACGCCCGAGGCCCCACCCAAGTCCGAGGTATTCAATGGTTGGGTCTG
>LGRX02009306.1:0-14875 GCA_001247695.2 Cymbomonas tetramitiformis | reverse complement strand
AGAAATGCTCCTCGAAAATCGCACCCCGGTCTCTACCGGGCCCCAATCTTGTGGAAAGGGATGGACGATTTTCGAGCCTGGCCACTTCCGGTGTGCTACTCGTGTAGAGTAACCCACCCGTTGTGGTCAGTACTCTAACCGTCCAACATCCCCATGTTAAAGGGAGGCTTCTATGACGGACGGGACCAGGTGGTCCGTGCAGGCAAGGTAATTGGCATTAATTGCCTGTATCCGCGAAGCACTCCAACTTGAGATATGCATCCCAAAGTCCGAAACCCAGTGTTCCGAAGCTGATCACGAAATCTAACGTAGAGCAAAAAAAAGCAAATCCAATTATCGAAATCCAGGATCCCGAAGGCTGAAATCTGAAAATTTAACGTAGAGCAAAATCAGCGAAATCGAAAATTCGAAAATCTAACGTAGAGCAAAAAAACAAATCCAAAATTCGAAAATCCAGCATCCCGAAGACTGAAAACTGAAAATCTAACGTAGAGCAAAATCAGCCAAATCGAAATTTCGAAATCTAACGTAGAGCAAAAATACCAAATCCAAAATTCGAAAAATCCAGCATCCCGAATTTGAAATCTGAAAATCTAACGTAGAGCAAAATCAGCCAAATCGACATTTCGAAAATCTAACGTAGAGCAAATTCACAAAATGCAAAATTAACTTATCAAGCAAATCCATATCACATACAACAATGCATTTCAATTTGGTATTTAAACCTGGAATCTGATGTTACAAGGTAAGACAGGCATCCTGGCCCGCTCCCAAATATTGATACACTATATACATATTATACAGACCAGCATTCTGGCAACTTTTGACGATTTCTAAACAGGCTCCCTTTGAGGAGGTGGTGGCAACTGAGGCAACTGGTTTTGGTTATTCCTATTGTCATTCTTATTTCGTTTGTCCACCCAAGTCACATTGATGGATCCATCCTTGTTCAACGCATAAGGGGACTTGCAGTCCCGCAGCATATGTGACCCCTGGCATTTTGGGCATTTGGCATTACCATCTGCAGGGGCTCCCGGTTTTGCAGTAACATGCTTAGTGGCTCCTGATAACGAGGCCTTCTTGGATTGGGTTTTAATGAACATCTGCAATTCTGACTCGTGCGCATCATCCTTCTCACACTCTGGAACTGTAGCCCTTATTTGTTGATGTGCAAACAAGGCAATGTGATTGTCCGGCAAGGACGCATCCCTAGTACCTCCTGCCAACTCCCTCTCGATGAGAGTGGCAAGGGAATACAAGGACTGAGGAGTCTCCGGCTCCCTCGAACTAGCTCCCGGCAAACCAAAAGCAGCTGCCACCTTTCGCATCAGCTTCGGTATCTCCGGCACCGATTTCCCCGGGGCCAGGCACCAGTCCAACAGCTCGCTTCTCAATCGGTGTGCTTTCAACCAGTTGGAGACCCCCTTGGTCTCCTCTTGCATGGATCTTTGGAGCACCGAGTCCACGTACGCCTGAATGTCGAATCCCGGCGTCATCGATGATGCCAATCCCAAAGGAGCCTGCTCCCTCATGCCACCATCCATCTTCATTTACTTGAGTTTGAGGAAACACTCACATATCGTCCTTTGCCTCGATACAAACATGCATAATAATGTGTTACAACAGTAACATCTTCTCGCCCCCACTCTGACAATGCACGTAATGCAATAATCATAAGGGGTCATAATCTGAGGCAATCACATCACCCTCCCTAATCATTAATTCCAGCATCAGCTTGTCACGAGCATGCAATTTTTTCATCGATCGGATCAAAGAAATTTTCATACCTATCCTCACATCGAACAAAGCAATCATAGTCATCATAAATGCAGTACTTATTGTCCAACATTACAGGAACTATTATGTCATAATTAGAGCAACTTCATCATCATGATAACAGCAATAATTTCAATCCTATTTTCAGCAATCCTCACAGCAATTCAAGTTGTAATATAACAAATTCATATTTTCAATATAAACAAATTCATATTTTCAAATAGCATTCATCTCAATTGCAGCAATTATTTATCATCATAATAACAGCAAACAATTTCGATCCTAATCACAACAATTAATGCCAAATTTTTGAAACAATGCAACAATCAGGAAATTACAACTCTCATGCAAGACTGCCCTCAAAAAAATAATACAACTATATCTACCACAGATATGTGAATCTGTCCTCCCCATATGGGAGTTCATCCACAATCAGCACAGATCTACACAATGGACATCTGACTACTTTTCTATAGGTCATGGTGAAAACAGCATGTATTGCTGTTGGCTGGACCAAGCTGGTCAAATGGTACATTTCATTCAGGCCATCGAAACAGGCTACATGATAGTGGTGATTGCATGCAGTTGACACACACGGCATCTCTCCTAGCAGGCTGGCTAGGCAAATGGCACAATCATCTCCCACCGTTGGGGCAGTCAGAGTTCTTGTGAGCACCACTTCATCACCAGCCTCCCGAGCCTGCAATATCAACCAATTTTTGTCAAGAAGGCCCATAACCAGGAGCTTACATCCGACCAGATATTTTGGAACCAATTGTCCACATAAACAACCCCCACGGGGTACAATGTCCCTCCAAGAGGAGACACCTCACAGATTGAGGATTTCAAACAACAAAAAACCCCCACGGGGTACATACTCTTCCAAGAAGAGCCTCACTCAGTGTGAGGATAACCAAGTTCTTGTTGTCCCCACGGGACACAAGCAGCATTTTAAATTCAAACTTTTTAAAGCAAGCCAAAACTTTTTAAATTGGCAGGCTACAAACAGCAGCATAAAAGTTTACAAGAACCAAATTTCACCACCTAGGAAGCGCCCACAAGCCCAGGCACTGCGCTCCTAGATTACTGCAAGGGCCCTAACTAATTACTCTTTGTGACAAGGACGGGGACCGGACTATTCTAAAAGAGGGGAAGAATTCCTAACTAGTGAAACGGGTTGAACAGGCTGATTAAGTTTGTATCAAACTACAGGGAAGGAGAAGGCCCTAGCAAATTAAACCGAAACGAATTCAAATTTCTAAAGGAAAAGGAGAGGTCAAGCAGGAGCGCTCGGGCTAGCTACCTGGGCTGGTTGCAGAGGTTCTTGTGCTTGGCTTGCGGGGGGGTCGAGGCCAGAGAAAAGACCTTGCTCCGCATTCGGGTCCGTGTGCGGGCCGAACCCCGGCGGGTACGTCGGGGTCTGCGCGGCTCCCGACCGGACGTACAACGGGGACGGGGGCCGTCGGGGGCCCGTGCCCTCGGTGACCGGGACAACTGGAGGCGTTTGGTGTCCCGATTCCCGGGACACCAAGTCAGTCGGGACGTCCCCCATTGGCGGGGGGACCGGCCCCCCCGCGTTCAGATCAGTACGCGGGGTCAAAGTCACAAGTGTAGCCATATCCCCCGTCGGGGGCGTACGTGACCTCTCCAGCACCTCGCGGAAGCTCTCCAAATTCCGAACCATAGTTGCTCTGGACTGGTTGTTCGACACCTCCAGACCAGGGACCTTGGCACAGATCTTCCGAAGGTGCTCGGTCTTAAAGATTGAGGGGTTCAGAAGTAATTCCTTGCTAGGCAGCACGAAGAAGTTAAGTCCAGTAAAGGCGTTCACCGTCAGGTCGGGAATAGTCTGCCTTTCCTCCGTCGCGTGGTGGACTTCATCGCGGGACGCCTGCGGACGGAGAGGGAGGCTGGCCCCCCCCGCAACATCCTCCGCCAAGGACGTTCTCTGCAGCACATTTCTTGCCGGAGGAGGAGAGTCAGCGCGTCCAGGGGCAGCTTGGTCACCAAACGACAATTCCTGCAACAAGGACGGTCCGGACGGCGACTCTGGCGTTTCAACATTCTCTCGGGACCACCTTTCCCCTGCGTCGACCACCTCGTCACCGTCTTCAGACTTATTAAGACCCAACGAGCGAAAGATTGCGGGCTCCTCCCGCGGAGGGGAGACCCGCAGAGCCGAGGTCGCTGCATTAAACGCGGACGACATAACGTTGGGCACGGAATTCTCATCAAGCAGACGGGGCCGTGCGCTGCGGGAGGCGCGGGTCGCCCTCCGCAAATCAGAACTAGTAGCGATTGCTGCGGAAACCATGATTGTAAGAAGAAAACTTGCGTTAGGAAACGGAGAAGAAAGACGCAGCAATCGTCAGCAGGTAGGAAAAGTGAAGTATTTTCACCAATTTCCGACTTAAGAGCGACACTCTGCGACACTTGGACTACGAAGCTGGAGGTGAACCGCCACTTCGCGATTCTTCATTTCCGCGATCCGAGGAGTGAGATCGGACGATCCGTCTCCTGAATGACGGTCATCACTGATGACGGAAGGAAAGTCGGCGATCAACAGTATGGCCGCGGCTGTCTACTCACTACTGTGCTACCTCCTAGGTATTGTTAATTGTACTGTACTAGGCGCTGCCGATCTCAAAAAGAGATCTCCACTAGGCCATCTAACCGCAGGATCATGTGCGGACAGTGCTTCGCTTTTTGCTTCCCAACATGCCATGCCATATTGCGTGGGTGGCGTCGCGGCAAATGTACGCGAATGCAGTGGCACTGTCATCGTTAGCGTCTGGCGATCGTGAGATCGAAAAATCGACTGTATCGCCCGTTGAGATTTGAGCTTTGCTTTTTCATCTCTGTTCGCTTTCCTCATACATAGCAAATAAACAAAAAAACGAACCCGGAGATGGTCACCAAAATGACTCATATCTAAATTCATAACACGTACAGCGAACGGAGATGAAACATAGCGAATGGTTCCAAATCATAAGGAGCAGAGGTTTCATTTAAATTTATGAACTTACAAATAATTACTCTCACCAGTCAGAGCCTCCGGCGGTAGGGTTTTTTAATAGTTTTTTTTTTGTGCAGTGGAAGCCGGAGGTTACGAGCTTCTTTTGGTGTCTATCGAGAAACGAGAATAATCGCGATCGGCCGAAGGACGTAACCTCTGGCTAGCGAGGTAAACAAATAATTAACATTTTGATGTTTTCATGAAAACGTGCGATCCGTCAACAATCGATGGCAAATGAATATTTTTTGACCGAATATCGCCGATAGTATCATTGAGATTGTGGAATGTGGATTGCTAATCCATCAATAATGCCGGTCGAGCTCAAAACCCCTACGGTACAGTTCAGTATACCTGTAGTAATCGTAAAGAACGGTTGATGATGCTCCGAAGTGCTATTAAGTTCAAAGTTGAGAAGTTCGATACTGATATATTGTAATTGCAGTATCCGTCGGGGCTGACGTGAAGCGTGAGCCGTCACTCCAACTAACAACTAGATTCATTTTGATTTTCCAGAAAAATTTCCCCAACAACCCCCCAAGGATTGGCACATTGTACCCCTTTGTGCTTTGAGGGGAATCCATTTTCTTTCAGGCAACGCAAACTATCGTGCATGTAGCAGCATGCAACGTGGTAGGCAACAGGCAACAACTTCCACTGGCTTGCAATCTGCTACTACCAGTCCATTCCACTGCCCTGCGAGAAGAGTGATGGCCCACCAGCTCTTCTCCAGGCTGGACCTCTCCCCCCTCGCTTTTTCACTCCCTTGTTTTTCTTCTTCTTATTCGCCCCAACGGCACTACCTGACAAAGACCCGATTCACCTCACGTGGAGTAGCATCCCCACTGTCCACAGAGGCATATCACATGGAAGAGGATTGATCTAACAAATGTGTAAAGCGCAGCGGGCAGTGCCGTCCAACAAAGTGACCAATGAACCTTGTCCAATGGTGCCGTCACTAAATTGGTCAATATCGTCTATTGACAATGTGGTCTGTTGATCAGTCCAATTACAAGCAGACATGGCTATCGACGCCATCACGATTTCAAACCTTTTGATGCTCCAAATAGCAGAACCGTCACATACAGCTTGGCAGGGGGAGGTTCACCTGGTCCACCTGCCAAGGTCTGCAGGTCTGGGAGCGTTTGTTGCTCCAATAGGATGACGATTGCATCCAACAACTCAGTTTCCATGGACCCCCCAGCCCCACCACCTCTCCCTAGTCCTCCAGCATCCCCGCCGTGCATTCTGCCCTCCACCTGCGCCCATATTGTGCGGTGTACACACGCCGAGTCAAGCGGAGTTTGTGGGGTATACACGGCTCTCCAGAGTAGTGGCGCAAGGACGCGTGTTTAGGGCAGTGGTACGTGATGAAGGACCAGCGCATAGTGGAGCAGGAGTGAGGATCAGGGGCAGTGGTGCGAGGAAGCGTGTTTAGGGCAGTGGTGCGAGGAGGCGGGCCAGGGCATGGAAGGATTTATGCAGAAATCGAGCAGTGAGCCTAACCGGAGCCGCTGTCCTCGGACTCGCCGTGTTGAGAATTCGGGGGAGGGGGGAGGGACCGGTGGCGGACGAATTTCCGGCGTTTGCCGGGGCGCTGCAATGCGGCTGCGCACTTGCAGCACCAGAGGAACTGCAGAGGCGGGTCGGAGCTGCAGCCGCAGCCAGCCGTCCAACACCAGCATGCCACCCCCAGGGACCTCCTCTGCGACCTCGCCGGCGCTGAAGAGCACAAGGGCGAGCGGAGGCACCGGCGTACAGTCCCGCACGTACACCTTGGTAGTACGCACTAGCTCGTGGTAGGCCAGGTAGGGAGAGCTCCAGTCAGTTGCCCCAACCTGCGGTTGAGAACGCCACGTGGCAGCCACCCTCAAAGCGAGCCGGGGCTCGAAGCGGCCCGGTGGCAGGGGAGCGAGGCACGTCGAAGGACGGCGGGCCCTCGAGCCAAGTGCGTTGCACTACTCGGCATAATCGACGGATGCAGGCAGGGGGACCGGGTTGACCTGGCCGTTGACGGAAGAGGGGTGCACTGCAGCGGCCTGGGCCTCGGCGGGGCGATCCATATCGCTCGGTGTGCGAATCTTCAAAGTAGTGGCCGCCTTGGTCGGCTTGCCTGAGCTGTTCTTCGCCGGCACAGAGTCCACGAAGGCGACCTGCGGCCCCTCCCTCCCGGATCCCAGGAGCTCGCCGAGCTCGCAGCGAGATCCTCCCAGCAGGCACTTGCAACGCCTTGCGAGGAGGTGGCAGCGCTCGCAGCACATCAAGGGCGCTGCGGGGCGGGCGCTGCGGGGCAGCACGGGCCGCACAATCTAACTCGAGCCATCCAATATTTTCAGAGAGGAAGATCACAAGGTCCCAATGGATCGCTGGGTGCTGTCGAAGGCAGATGTTCCAATCTCTGGAATTGTACACGGAGCGTCAGATGTTCTGGCTCGATCTCAGGAATTGTATATGGGGCGTACTGTTGAGAAATACCGGCACAGCTTAGGCTGCCCAGCTCTGCCGCGCAGGCAACACGGCACAGTTAAACAACAGCCCTTCTTCCACGGACGGGAGCGTAAGTAAGAGAAGGGATTCCCGGCTCCGCCCCAATTCTGCTCCGTCGGACCCTAAACATGCCGAAATCGAGGGCCGCGGCAAGGTTGCTGCCGGGAGACGGGCAGCGGGCTGGCGCTGACCTGGGGGAAGAGGGCGGCACACAGGAGCGCGAGGAGCAGCTCGTGACGCGGCGCGGGGGTCTCGTCAGCTCCCAGCGCAGCACGCACCCCGTCGCCCGCCCCTCGCTGCCGCCCCATGCTCTCCACAGCGCTGGCGCGCATGCCGGGCGCCACCAGCCTCGCGTGCGAGATGGCTTCCAGCAGCTGCCGCTTGAGCAGCGCCATGCTCTGCAGGGTCTTGATGCCGAGCATCTTGCTCCGCGCAAAGTCGAAGCGCGCTTGCTGCGAGAGGCCGTCGAACTGCTGATAGGCGCAGAGCACCGCCAGGTGGTCGCTCTGCCACCCGCCCGCGAACTCGCGCTTGCATCTGCCTCGGGTGGGGAGGGAAAGCGGAAAGGGTTTCGGCAGGGGGGAGATGGGGGAGCGGGGGGGCACCGCTCAAACCTTCCCTAGTGCCGAGATTGCTCGTGCGCGCCTTGAGGGTAGGAAGGCAAGGCCTGCAGCAAGCTCTACTCCTGAAACGCAATGAATATACCAAGACGAAATCCGTTCCGTTCCGTTCCAATCCAGAACGCCAGGCGCTGATATGGCAACAATGGACGGCTATGTTCCAGGCCGTCGGTTGGCAGGGTTTCATCTGGGCCGTCGCTTGGCGGGGGTTTCATCCGGGCCGTCGCTTGACTGTACGTCACCTGTCGGCTTCCTCGCGGCGCTCCAAGGGAGCCATGAAGGGGCTGCGGCTGGCGAGGGCGGCCGCGATGGTCAAGGCCTCGTCCGCCGCGCCGAAGCAGATGCCGTACAGTATGAGCTTGCCCATGCGCACGTCCACAGGAAGCTGGACGAGCTGCTCGCCGAGAGCTGTCAGCACCTCTTCCTCTGGGGTCAAAGCGCCGATCGCAACCAGCTCCGCCACCGCGCCCCTCACCGCCATCTGGCTCGGAGGCTCCGGCAGCTCCGCGCAGATCTCATCTGTGGCGGAATAAGCCCCCTCCTTTAGCTTGCAAACCATCCCTTCCTTCAGCTTCTTGCCTCCACCCCCTCCTTTAGCTGGCCCATCCCCCCCTCCCTTTAGCTTGCAAACCATCCCCTTTCCTTCAGCTTGCCCACCCCCACCCTCCCTTTAGCTTGCCCACCCTCCCGTCCCTTTACCTTGCCCACCATCCTCTTCCTTTAGCTTGCCCACCCCCCCTCCTCCAGCTTGCCCTGGGCCCTCCCCCTTCCTTTACCTTGCTCCACCCCCCTCCTCCAGCTTGCCCAACCCCCCCTCCCTTTAGCTTGCCCACCCGCGTCCCTTTACCTTGCACACCTCCCCTTTCTTTAGCTTGCCCACTCCCCCTTCCTTTAGCTTGCCCACCCCCCTTTCCTTTTAGCTACCATACCCCCTTCCTCCTTTAGCTTGCCCACTCCCTCTCTTTCCCTTTTTAGCTTGCCCACCCCCCCTTCCTTTAGCTTGCCCACCCCTTAGCTTGCCCCACCCCCGCCTCCTTCAGCAGTCCCCCAAGAAGCTCCAGCAATGCCCAGAAAGACGCCCACATGACCAAGGTGGCGGAGCCAGCAGACAGCAGAGGCCAAGCGAGGCGCGCCCCGCTCCGATCATGGCCGTCGCTGGAAGCAGGGATATCGTGGGGGCTAGAGTCGCCGAAGCCGGCTCTTCCTCTGCTGCAGGCCGCCTGATCCATACAACTCACGAGTGCGCGTTGATCTGAGGGTCGTCTCAAGAGGGGGATCTAAGGCCTCCAATAAGTGCGGAAAGCCAATGTAGAAGCCAGGGCAGGTGCGGGATGGCGGTTCAGCCGGCAACTCAACAAGAAAGCGGGTGGGGAGCGGAGCACCTGCAAAGCCGGGCAGCTGCAGCGCTTTGGTGCGCATCACCAGCTGCTCCAGCGACACGCGGCGCACCTCCGGCTCCGTGAACCGCGAGAGCGCCGCGTCCGCGCAGAACAGGTGGACACACAGCCCTGCCCGCACGCGCCCGGCTCGCCCTGGGGTAGGAATGCCCCCTCCCGCCCGTGGCTTCAGGCGGAGTCGAGGGCGCAGCGCGGAAGTGACGGCTTCGAGGCGTGGGGGCTCCAACGGCGCCACCACTGCTAACTGCCGGTACAGATGCGGCAACGGTGGCCACATGTGTGCACCGGGCCCTGAGTGGGCGGTGGGGCCGGAGAGGGGCGCGAGGGGAGGTGGGGCAATGCAGAGCACAGGCGCGAGGGAGTATGGGCAGGTGAGCGACATGGTACCTCGGCGCTGCTTTGCAGCTGCCTGGGACACCAGCACGTCCTCCAACGAGCCTATACGCCGCTCCGCATCGTACCTGTGTCAACCTCGCCCTGCCCAATCAGGGGCAGAGAGCGTGGCAGGCAGAGCATGCGGCGAGTGTCGCGCCTGGACGGTGGACCGTGATTGGACCGGGAGGAGACCCATGATTGGACCAGAAGGAGGTTATGTGACACGTGCTCCACTTGCGCGGCGCCGCTCGTCCACCCAGGGAGGGACAGGGGCGTGGGCGGGGATTGAGATACCGGATCGCCTGGGCAATGGACAAATCTCAAATCTGTCCCCTTAGGGAAGTGATTGCCCGGTCGTAGAGGCGGACACTATCCGACACCACATATCAATACATCCGACACCACGTATACATATTTAGTGGTAAATCATTCTTCCATGCTGCATCTGTGGTTGCGTACCACACGCATAGCTATAATATTGTAGAAACAACTGAGCTGGCGCACCTCTCCTCCTTGACTCGGCCCGAGTCGACCACGAACCCGACGTCGTCGATCGTGATGCTGGTCTCGGCAACGTTCGTGGCGAGCACCACCTTTGTGACGCCGCGGGGGGGGCGCTCGAACACGCGCCGCTGCTCATCGGCCGGCCGCCCGCCGTGCAGGGGCAGCACCCACTGCTGCGCTCCACGTCCGCGCCTCAACTCGGAGGCTGCGAGCAGGCCTCCTGCACGCCCTGGATCTCTGCCCGGCAGAAAGAGGCCTCAGCACGCGCCGCCCTGCCCCAGCCTGGTCTGCACCGCCCCCCACGCTGCTCCCGCGCACTGTGCCAGCGCAGCGCCCACCGCACCGCATGAACCTGTTGGCGCACCCACCAGGCAGGTAAGGAACGGGGCGGACAGGGGGGTTGGCTTCACTCAACTGCCACTCTTTCGATCTACAGTTTACTTCCACGCAGAAATCCAGGAGCCTCAGCTCCTACCTCTGGAGGAGATAGAGGGGGGATGGCTTCCACTCAACTGCCACTCTCTGGATTCACAGCTTGGCGACGCAGAAATCTAGAGCCCTCAGCTCCTACCTCTGAAGGAGATGGAGGGGGGGGATGGCTTCCACTCAACTGCCACTCTCTGGATTCACAGTTTGCTGACGCAGAAATCTAGAGCCCCCAGCTCCTACCTCCGGAAAAGATGGAGGCGGGGGTGACGTCCGTTCAAGATGTCACTCTAAATTCTCCTTACGCTGACGCCTCTTAACTTCAAAAGCTAAAGCCAAAAGCTAAAGCCAAAAGCTAAAGCCCAAATGGCCGTTTATGACCATAGCCTTCTAGAGCAAGCTGTGAGGTGAAAGGGGCCGGAGGGGCGAGCATGAAGGACCGCATGGCACGATGGACTTCCGACCCATCCGTCCGCAAAGAAGTTACGCCGAGTCCCTTGGTGCGGCTTTGCGTGCCTACTCGGCGCCGCACGCGGTCGACAAGATCGCGAAGCATCATCGTAAGGGGAGACAGAGGTACAAGCATCTTCGTGGGCGGGGGGGCATGGTGAGGCGGCTACCCTCGCGGGGCGGGGAGACAGAGGCGCGAAGCATCTTCGTGGGCGGGGACAGAGGCGAAGCATCTTCGTGGGCGGGGAGACAGAGTGGCGAAGCATCTTCGTGGGCGTGGGGAGACAGAGGGCGAAGCATCTTCGTGGGGGGGGAGACAGAGGGGGAAAGTTGCACGGGGATCGCATGCAACAAGCTTCTCACTCCAGGAGCGCACTCAGCTTCTGAAAGTCAACTACAGGGGCATCTGGGTGTCAATCTCAGGGAGCATGTAGGGAGGGGGTCTGGTGTTTCGAGATGACACGCAGCTCGCACCAGATCACGAGCTCCGTGATGAGCTGGACGTTGATGGCGGCGTGGTCCAGGTCTGCCAGCGCCCGGCACACAGCCGTCGGCGCTCTCGGCAGTCGGGCCGCAAAGTCGCGCTCCGTGAGGGGTACCGGCTGCGCCTCCCCAGACGAGACCGCCTGCGCCCCACGTTACCCCTCCTCTTCCCCCCTCACCATCCCCGCACCCCTGGGAGCTGGGCGCTCGCGGAGCATCCTTTCCGTAACTCCATGCCACATCCAATGCCATTCCTCCCACCCTGTCTATTCGCCATCTCCCCCATCGCCCCCCCCTGACCATCCGCCATCTCCCATCCCCCCCGGGAAACAAACACTGAAAATGTTGACATGCCAATAAACATGTCAAGAATAAAGATACCATTACCAAGCCCTAAACAGTTTATGTGGGAAGGCCTCACCCTAACAAGGCCCTGTCACACCCTAACAAGGCCCTGTCTCAGCCGATATCAGGCCGAGTGAAGCGCCACGTGGAATAACTTCATTTGCTATTTTAAAAAAATTCTAATGAAGCGCACCTGCCCTAGCCGAGCAAGGCGCCTCGTGGCGGCGGCGGAGTGGCGGCACCAGTCGGCGCCGGGGTCCACCCGGTGCCCAGTCAGCTGCAGCGCGTCCTCCAGGTTCAACGCGGTCACCGGGAAGGTGCGCCCCGGGAAGCTGACTCGGGGGCAGTGCTGGAAGTACTCTGCGAGGACCTCGCCGTCCATCGTGGCGCTCATGAGGCACACCTTGAGCTGCACGTGGCGCACCCCAACAGCTCTGACCCGCCGTCACCCACGTTCGCCGACCACCTCAGCCACAGGCCGCCTCCACCCAGAGATTCATCTGCGACCTCTGAAGCCAGCAGTGTGCGCTCGCCGCCCACCCAGAGATTCACACCTGGTACTCACCTCAGCCACAGGCCGCCTCCACCCAGAGATTCATCTGCGACCACCTCAGCCACAGGCCGCCTCCACCCAGAGATTCATCTGCGACCGCCTGTGCGGCCATTACCGCGCCCAGGCAAGCAAGAGGAAGGCACGGGCCGGCGCAGAGCGCGCAAGCGTTTGTGACCCCGTGAGTGACGGTGCCGTCGCCTTTTGCCACGTGGTGTTAGTCCAATCACTTCCGAAATCAAACCATCAAGAACAAAACGTACGAGCATCTCTGTAGCCCCTGTGCTCAAGGATCCTTTGAGGGTTTTTTCTAAATAGTTTTTTAAGGTTTGGGGATGCAAGCCGTGTCACCCGTCCCGTACCACGGGCAGCTTTGAAGGTCAGCAGGCCAGATCTGTGCCAGCATCGGACCTTCGAGCGCCGTCGCTCCGATCACTGGCTCATAAAAGGAGGTGACACATTGGGGGAGGGGAGGGGACGGAAAGGTGTGGCGGCCGGGGCAGTGCCTGCCGGGTGCCTTGGGCGGCCTGGGCCCGGAGGAGGCGGCGCAGGGTGAGCAGCAGGAAGTCGCTCTCGATGGTGCGCTCGTGCACCTCGTCCACGAGCACGTGCGTGGCCTGCTCCAGCTGCGGGTCTTCCTCCAGCATGCGCAGCAGCACCCCGGTGGTGCAGAACAGCAGGCAGGTCTCCGAGCACGTCCGAGACTCCCCCCGGATGGAGTACCCCACCGCCCCTGCCCCAACCTGCAGCTCCCCTCCTCGTCCCCATTCTCGCCCCCTGAGCCCAACACAGCCGCAACCATTTCTTCACCTCTCTCCGTCCTGAAACCTCCTCACGCTCCGATCCCCTCCCCATGCCCTCCATTGGAAGCCTTCAGTGCGCTCGGGCAGCAAGCGACGCAGCTTCTGGATGATTATGGTAGGAGGAGGCAGGAGCGCCTCGGAGCTGAGGAACCTCGAGGATTGACACCTACTGTCATGACGCCTAAAACCTAAAACCCTAAAACCCTAAAAACACGTTCTGGCGTGAACGCCTTGTGCTGGCGCAGCGTGGCGCGCAAGGGTTTGGCTTGAATGTCAGGGGGCTCGGGGGCATGCCGTATTGACCTCCTATTCCTCTCACGCAGGCTGCACATGCATAGGGAAGGGGTGGCGGAGACGGCGAGCTAGATGGCGAGCTGGATCTATGAGCATCCGTCATCCGGCGCTCTACATTTCAGGGAGCAATTCATCGGAGCAGGGCCAAAAATAAATGCGCTCAAACACCCAGAGGGTGTAGTTTTTCCTTTTCTTTCTCTGAGAGCATTTCCTCCTTTCTGTGCCGCGCCTCCTGATCCATTCCTCACTCCCCATGCTCGCCTCCCCATGCTCCGGTCCCAACCAAGGTTGTCTGCACGAGTCACCGGCAGCCACCATCTGTGGGAGCACCGCCACACACGAGTCACCGGCAGCCACCATCTGTGGGAGCGCCGCCACACACGTGTCACCGGCAGCCACCATCTGTAGGAGCGCCGCCACACATCACGAGTCACCGGCAGCCACCATCTGTGGGAGCACCGCCACACACGAGTCACCGGCAGCCACCATCTGTGGGAGCGCCGCCACACACGTGTCACCGGCAGCCACCATCTGTAGGAGCGCCGCCACACACGGCCACTCGCAGCCCACATGCTTACTCCCCCTGAGACGGCTCTCCTCACGGCTTGCCATCAGAGTGGCACGCTCCCCTCTGGGCCCACCTTCCCCATCCCCGCTACAGCGCGCCGCCGCACCTGCTCGCCGCGCTCCGCCGCCACGCGCTCCGCCACACCGATGGCGCTGATGCGCCGAGGCTGGGTGCAGATGATGGAGATCGGACGGCCCTCCTCCGCAGCGTCCTCCAGCAGGTACTGCGCCACCTGCGTGGTCTTGCCGCTGCCGGTCTCGCCCTCCACGATGCTCACCGGATGATCCAAAGCCGCCACCACCTCGCTGCGATACCGCGCCACCGGCAGCTGCTCCCGTGCACCCGCGTACGGCCCCCCGCCCCGCACCCTGCCCGGCACGCGCCGCCCTCCTCTCTCTCCACCTGGCGCCCACCCTCCCTCCTCCCTCTACCATCCTCGCCAAGCGCCATCCAGCCTGGGCAAGTGTGTGGGACGTAGGGGGTGGGGGAGTGTGCGAGAGGCGTGGGTGGGCAGGTGTGTGGGAGACGAAGTTGGCACAACACGAGATGGAGGCGTGGTAGAGCACCCCGGCGAATGATGCGGCAGAAGTTAAGACGCTCATGAGAAGTGCGGCAATTCTCCCTCGTCTAAGAATCTGTAAATCCTGACTGTTGCTGAAAGTTTTGCAGGAGTTTTGGCCAGGGTGCTTTATGAGGCGCGGGCGGTAAAAGCACCTGGGGTATCGCGGGTGCGGGCGGTAAGGCACCTGGGGTATCGCGGGCGAGGGTGGTAAGGCACCTGGGA
>LGRX02009304.1:0-13440 GCA_001247695.2 Cymbomonas tetramitiformis | reverse complement strand
CTCTAGGGCCTGTCATCTTAAAGGTGTCTTACGGATGCACTCTAGGGCCTGTCATCTTGAAGGTGTCTTGCGGATGCACAATTCCGTGAATATTTTTGGCAGAAGTCCAAACGATTAGAGTCCGTCTATATGCGGACTTCTGGTTATTCATTTTGCACGGTTCTGGCTCCCTAGGATGGTTTGGATCCTCACCGTCGAAGTGTCTCAGGGCTCAGCTCAATGTGCCCCAAATTCTAAACCCGCTAAAACTCTACAGCCTCCGCTTTAAATAGGGTCAATTTTACAAGCTAAATTAAATACGATGCACTGCCCCACCCCTTTCCCAATCACGTAAACCCAACGATGCCCCCCCTACCTACACATAGGCCTGCTTTCACAACTGCATAGAGTTTGTTTGATAGGACCCGATGGTGGCTGCCCACGTGCTGGTTCATATTCTGGTTATATCGTGATAGAATCCTTCTGGCGCAGTCGTTTAATCATACAATTGTGACAAATTCCGTGACATAGGTAAACCTCTAGCATTCACCACCACCACCACCATCATCATCATCATCATGGTACACTGTCGGCATAAAACAGAGCGCTCAAGTGAGGCTGCAGACAAGTATGAGCACCGCAGATTACAGCGCCTATAGTGATTTTGAGTTGCCACTTTACACCGCGTTCATGGGATGAAACATGTTTGTTTTCATGACCCCGTGATGCTTGGGTTGCAGGTAAGGAAAATAATTGGGCCACCGGAACATCAGCATCTGTCATCGCACCTTCCAGCATCGATCATGGTGTCCCCCTCGATCGGGAAATGCTTTGTTTCTCGAAGGTCTTTAAAGTGGATGACAGTGTTCAAGAACACCCGCCACCAAATCAGCACCTAAAGTCCACAACGACTGAGGTGTTGCGTCACCAACGTTCTAAGGGGCATCCCATCAACAAATCCAGCAGCGCATCAGCCAGCACCAGCAAAGCTGAAATGACACCATCTACGGTTGATGCGTTAGTTATGTCGATGTTGACACCATCGTACGACGATGCACCACAACTACCAGCGAGGAAAAGCACCAAGAAAAGCCATGATCAGGATGAGGAAGTGATGACACACCCCATCATATGCAGGCGCAACATGGTGTCGGAAAAGCAGTGCCTGCAGTTCTTAAAAAGATGGGAGCAGAGAATGGTTCGTCCACCTAAGTGGCAGGACAACAAGCGGAAGGATCGCCGCAGATAGAGTGACAAAGAGCACTGAAGAGTAGCATGCTAGTTCCTCGGCATAGGTTGTGAATATTCTTCCTTTTGTGTGCTAGGACACCACTGGGGGTCGTGGGACTGGAGAGTACCGTAAAACAATACACTGTTTCGTTTCAAAGTGGTGAAGATTCCCCCCCCCACACATCCTGACGTCCACATGGTCTCAGTTCTTAAAGATTGTATCATTTTAGTATGGTTTCATAATTATTATATGTACCCTAATTACATTTTAGTTTACTGCTTACATTTTACTACACGTCCTCGAGAAGTATATGTATCTCGGTCATTAGTGTAGACTGGTCGATTCAGCGGACAGACTGTGTGCGTGGCACTCAGGGTGAAAGAATGAGTCTCACGGAGGCTCGTATGCATAAACTGCGCTAACGACATAAATGCATTCGGACCGTTCAGTAGATTTAAAAGGAGGCAAGCATACGATATAATCGATATCAACCGATGAGGAGTTGAGGACGCGGTTTTCAAATCGGCGAAATGAGTTTAAAATGAAGCATCTGAGTGAGGCTTGCAAATATAACCCGGCCCATCTTTACTCATAGTGATAATGGTGTATAATGTATTTACTAGTGCGCGGTGGCAAGATGCTACATACTAAATGTGTCAAAATAACCAACGAGGCAGATCTGCTGGATGAATTCGGATCAAGCAAAACTAGCCAATTGACTTAAATAATGAGCTGACCTTGTCTACTCGACTGTCCATTACTTACTTATGCCGGAGCTTTGTTGCGGGTTTCCTCGCTTCTTCGCCAACGATCCTCGTCCTCCGCTCACTATGGTTGCACTACACTATGGTTGCATTTATCTTAGTGCCTTTTCTACAACTATATGTAAGTGAATCTAAAATCCGCAGCAAAATATCGAAAACCATATATAAAATGCGTACATGCAACACTAGCACTGCAAATAGTAAAAACGATCAAGATGGCACGCATCATGCGATCGTGATGCGACATCTGTCACGATCGATGAATAATTGTGAAAATACATAGTATCCAGTTGTGTTGTATCCGTTGCATCAAAAGAGTGAACTTCGATGATGCTAGATCAACTGTACGCGGATCTGCTGCTAGTCAATTTTGCTGAAATCGTGGTTCCATATAGTTGGCATGATATGCAAGTTCGATACCACCTAACCATTGGCTAGGCATACGCGATCAGTAGCCCTGAGCATATTTTTCGCGATTTTTTGGCGAAAATAGGGGGGATTGCGCGAAAATGCGAATTTTTCCGCGAAAATAAGGGGGGATTCGAAAAGTGGGAAGAAAGGTACTCTGGGCGCGGGCCGGCGTCTCCATAAATAGCATTTTGGATATAGGGTTCGTAACAGTTTACAGGTGTGGAGACGCCGGCCCCAGTTTACAGGTCTGCGAGCCTTCCATTGTAACACGACCCTACTCGAATATCGCGGATCGATCGCTTCGGCCGCGGCTCACAGACTTCGGTTCCGGAGTAGAAGAAATGCGGGGCGCGTGGGATTTCGCGCATATTGCACAGGTTTTCCGATATTTCACCCTCGACCCTGTGTCGTTATTGACGTGTCAAGCGTATGCCACCAGGCTGAACTGACATTCGAACGTTCTAACACTGGCGTTGCGCGCCTTGCTTGGCCAAGTTCGGCACCTATGAATGTATAAGAACTCTAAGTGTAGCCAGCCTCGGAGAAGATAACCGAACTGAGTAAAAGATAACATAATTTGTGTACGAAAACGTAACAGCCGAAACCGGTATATTGTATTGGAAGCATACATACGAATATTGAAAGCATATTCCGAATAGTAGACCGCCGTAGTATCAAAACCATACTTCGTACGGTCGTTTGAGAGTTAGTATAGTGTAATTCCGAAAGTGTAAGAAGTGAAGAAGCTGGAGAAGACTACTCCCACAAGATGCGACGAGACCGCGGGATCGGAAAGTCAGGGTTTGGGCTGATTTTATACGCAGGTGGCAACAAATTTCACTGGCAAATTTCATTTCCTGGCGGCCAAATTTCATTTTTTTCGCACGGGGTCTTTTCAGACCCGCCAGTATGCGTCTAAGGAAGCATACTCGTAAGTCCATGCTGCTCCGTTGTTGTCTTAGTAGCAAGAACGAGGCAAATCTAAGATTTACGTGTGATTTGGCTCGCTCAACCCTCCGAACGCTCAATCGAGCATCCGCTATACCCCACTCGCTCGTGAGGTATATCGGATGAGTGCAATCGATGCGCAAGGCTCTCAGCATTTCAAACCTGTACCTACTTCATTAATGCGGTTGGCGAGTCGAAAGTTATCGAGGCGAATTTGCAGGCGAATTCACTTTTGAGTGGAAACGCATACACCCGCATAGAGCGGAAGTTGCCCACCCGACGGGATCCTCAAAATGTGATGACCGCGTTAGCGGATCCTCATATTGTTGGTACCTACTTAGTACCAATAGTCTTAGGAACACGATTATATGCATGCGCATGCTTAGTATCATGGTTTTTATGCATTATACATGGTCAAACAGGCAGTGAGACTTCTCCCGTAAGTTCTGCAAAAACGCAATAAACGCTAACGCTGCGAAGAAAGATCGGAACGGGAAATCAGGGGGGGGAACGAACGACTGCGATTTGATGTGATATGCGATTTTCCGCGTTTCTGAACCATTCCTCGATTTCGAGCTCCGTTGCACAGAAACGCACATTTTCCCGTCATAATTTCAGATGTTCGATTGCACATGCATCACGCGTGCAATGCGCCCGCTGGTGTGCGAGTATCTTGGAAAGGTTCCTAAAACGCGAGAACTCGCCAAGTTCTCGCGATATAGTAGCCTTTCGAGGCAGCAGGCTGCGCACTCCCATCCCCTCCACCTCGCAAGCCTCGCCAACCGCGACTGCCCGGCGTACATGCATCGCGCGTGCAATGCGCCTGCTGGTGTGCGGGTGTCTTGGAAAGGTTCCTAAAAGAGCTTCCGAGGATTGATAGTGGGAGGGCAGCAGAGTTCTGTGACTTTTCCTACGGTCCTGGAAAACGTTAGTATGCTGCTAACGACATGCTAAACGCGTGCCATGGACATGCTATGACATGCTAACGCCAGATAGGTGTTAGCATGCGTGCTAACGGCATGCTAAAGCCCCATAGGTGTGTTAGCATGTCCATGCTAAAGGCATGCTAACGCCACTGCGCCTTAAGCATGTGTTCGCGCCAACTTGAGGGGTACGTAGTGAGTGGTGAGGCATGTGGGGGTGCGTAGATCACCAGGAACATGTTATATGGTGATTAGAAGGGCAGGGGAAGGATATGCCACGGAGTATGATGCGATTCGGGTCAGGTGGTAAGCGAGCGGAATTCCTCGGAAAGGTAGGGACGTTAGTATGTCGCTAGCATGTTCTTAGGACGCCGATAGCACGTCAGTGTTAGCATGTCATTATCACACATCAGACATGCTAAAGGCATGCTAACGCCACTGCGCCTTAAGCATGTGTTCGCGCCAACTTGAGGGGTAGTGAGTGGTGAGGCATGTGGGGGTGCGTAGATCACCAGGAACATGTTATATGGTGATTAGAAGGGCAGGGGAAGGATATGCCACGGAGTATGATGCGATTCGGGTCAGGTGGTAAGCGAGCGGAATTCCTCGGAAAGGTAGGGACGTTAGTATGTCGCTAGCATGTTCTTAGGACGCCGATAGCACGTCAGTGTTAGCATGTCATTATCACACATCAGACATGCTAAAGGCATGCTAACGCCACTGCGCCTTAAGCATGTGTTCGCGCCAACTTGAGGGGTAGTGAGTGGTGAGGCATGTGGGGGTGCGTAGATCACCAGGAACATGTTATATGGTGATTAGAAGGGCAGGGGAAGGATATGCCACGGAGTATGATGCGATTCGGGTCAGGTGGTAAGCGAGCGGAATTCCTCGGAAAGGTAGGGACGTTAGTATGTCGCTAGCATGTTCTTAGGACGCCGATAGCACGTCAGTGTTAGCATGTCATTATCACACATTTAACATTCTAATGTCATCCTATGCACTCAAAGAAGTCGGCCGTTGGGTCGAGAATAACGGCGGTCTCCATGCACGGATGTGGCACAATAACAACTTGTTGTTCTACTCGATTGGGTAATATGAATGGCTCCTTGTGCTCAAAGGCTGCTGGGTCAACGTGCGGGTTGAAGGTGTAGACCGTCCTAGTCAAATCATCCGGGCCGAGAATGGAGTTTCGTAGACGGTAGGCCTTGATCTGTTTCTCGGTCGGCTTTGCAAGCCAATCGCACTTGAGTAAGGTGTACAACTCTCCAGCAATCTCCACTCGCAGTATTTTGGTAATGCGGCCGTGCCTGCATTTCGCCAAGCCCACGATTGTGAAAACCACCATTGCTGGTCCAAATGCCCTTAATATGCGGTTAGAATGGCATCCTTGTGCTAATCACATTGACTGAAGTAATTTGCCGGTGCCCCTTGGAAGACCGTGGACATACAATGATCAACCCAATCAAAGAGGTCGTAGAAAACGTGGACCATCGCAGCCAACGTCATGACCCCGTCCGTTGCCTCACATCGAAAAACCTTGCCCGCGAACCGCACCTCTATTAACCGATCCGCGCAAATGGTTGTATAGGAGGGCTCAGGCATCTGGTCCACCAAGTCGCCAACAAGTATCGATGCCCAAGGGTCATGGTAGGCTTTGCGATATTCCACGGTACATCCTCGCACAAGATTGCGAAGTCGATTGTCATACTGCTCGTCGTCGCCCTCTCTCAAAGACGCGGGAGGAGTGGTACCGTCGGTGCTGGAGTCGGAGTCGTCCTCTCTCAAGGACGGGGGAGGGGTGGTGTCGTCGGTGAGGTCGCCCATCGGCTCGGGGAGTGGCGAAGGCGAGGCGGGATGCAGGGAGTCGTGGCCGAGCCTGGAGATAGCACGCACTTATACTGCCGTTGGTATGCTACAGGCGTGCTAACAATATACTAACGCCCGGCGATAACATCACGAGTAGGGACGCACCTCGCTAATTTGGCATCGTTATGGCTCATGAAGAGGTCGGCGACCTGGGGCTCGGCATCGACCTCCATCATGGATGAAGAGTCAGATTCGCCCTCTCTCAAGGACGGGGACGGGGGAGGGGTGGTGTCGTCGTTGGGGTCGCCCATCGGCTCGGGGAGTGGCGAAGGCGAGGCGGGCAGCGGGGAGTCGTGGCCGAGCCTGGAGATAGCACGCACTTATTATGCGGTTAGCATGCTAACGGAGTATCAAAGGGACCCTAACGCCGACATGCAAACATTCCAAAGCAAGGGGGGGGGAAGGGGGGCTCACCTCGCCAGGTTGCTGGCATCGATGGAGGCGGCGACAATGTGCATGATTTTCGCGGCAATGGACACGAGACAATCTGCCACTTCACGTTCCCGTACTTGTATGGAAAATGCGTGGTCCCCGTACATTACCTTGCCTGGTTCTTCAACCAAAATGGACGGGATTGGCAACCATGTCGGGTAGCGCCGTTGGGTGGTTAGCATTTCTAGTGCGCAAGCATGAAACTCGTGGGGAGTCATGCAAGTCGGTTCGTCCTTGGCATGACAACAGGTGTACAGTAAACACTCGATTTTAAGAAAACAGGAATTTTAGTTCAGCCTAGCAACTTTCTTATTTATATAGAGATCTTAAATATGGAGTGTTATGTGTTAAATATTGTGAAGAAATCAAAAAAGCTGGCTACTTTCTTATTGGCGGGTTTTCTTATAACTGAGTGATTACTGTAAATGTGAACCATGCCGACGTGTCTGTACTCCCGCACTTTCAACAGGCCAGCGGTTACTTCACAAAGAGCACGCTGCATCTCGAGTGACGGGTACCTGCCAAGTTCGAAAGCGGCGGGTTAAAATACTTTCAACAGGTCGTATAACAACAAGCGAGCCCTTAAATAGGCCTTCAATATTCCCGAGCACTATATACGGCATCCTACAAACCATATAGTACGACTTTTTGAAACATCCATGCCGTGGTTGCCTGTACGCGACCCGTACATCTCGAAAGGAATGCTAAAACTATAGGGTAAGGCACTCACCTTGGATCATATGTCACAACTATGAACACGCTTAGAAGGCGTCCCTCGGGCACCCCTGAAAGGCCTGTCACACCCCCCATATTCAGTCACGCTACCGCAGCCCATGTCAGACCCCACCGCAGTTGCCCCCATCGCGCCCGTCTCAGCCGACAGCAAACGCCCCAGCCATGACCCCCTTTTTTCAGTAATTGTCATTCCCCCCTCAGTCACGGTCCTACCCCAGTTCATTGTCCGCTCGAGCGCCCGGAGCATGGCACGTTCACCCTCCTGCTCAGATCGCCCTCCCAGTTTAAATCATGCACGACGCCTCGCCAAGCACTACATCGACGTCGCCGCGACCAGCCCGTGCCGATCCGCGAGAACCGCAGAGCGTCGAGCACGACATCACGCGAAGTGACATCACGACACGACCACACATGACGTCTCGGCAATGCATGACAGGGCAAACGCAAGCGCGCGTTGACACCAAACGCCGCTGTCACTGGGAACCAATGGTCACAGGGCATCCGAAACGACAATGGCATTCACGGACTTTCACTATGCTCGCTTGAGTATTTAGCTAGCTCTGCTTTCGAAAAGTGAGATCCGAACCTTTCAAAACCATTCCGCGGTATAGTGATATTTGCCTCTTGTGGCCTAGTATTAAATGTGATATTTGCATACATATACTTTGAATCCACATGAGAGCTTTGTCACTAGCAGTTTGTAAGAGTCTGGTTCGGATCCCCAGAGTGTTGTCACGCCACTCTGACGTATGTGCGAAGTCGTGACGTTGTGCTTGTTTTATCTGTGAAGTGCCCCCTGTGTTGCTCGTTTGCCTTTCCGCTTTTCATGCTTCCATCTGAGCCTGAATTTACAGTCTGCGAGTGCAAGTTAGGCCCGCGCCCGTTTTGCGAATCCACGAGCCGGCGCGGCAGAAGCGCGTTGCCGCCTGGCATGTTTTACGTGGCATAGCAGTAGAAACGCATGTCACCGTTCCGCAGCGCTGGAGATCCTCAGCTGTCCGAAAACATTCGCGAATTCACAACACGCTCGCGAATTCCCGCAGAGGGGCATTTTTCCCGTTGAGCGCCTAGCGGCGAGATAGCCCGAAGCTGCGTTTGTCATAAATTCACACCCGCGACGGCGAACCGCTACAGGCACTCTCAGCGGTATTCACGTGTGTGCACGATGCGCTCGGCCTTTTTGCACCATATTTTGCACCATTTGCTTTGCGAATTCGAACCTCGCAGGGCTTGCTTGCTCAAACCGGCGTATGTGACCGGCTTTTGGGAATGCACAACCGTAGCCGCGCTAACTCGAGCCGTGACTCCTGACTTTTGCCGTTTGACGAGGTTGTAGCCGAACCCATGTTTTCCCCACAGTTTGTATGATGTTAACTTTTGTGAATTCGACCTGCGCAGGCTGTGGCAACGTTGAATTCCCCGAACGGACCTGTGTGACAGGTTGTGGGAATTCACGGCTTACGGCGCGTCAGCGCGAGTCCAAACACCCGACTGCAACCTCTCGGCAGCATTGCAGCCGAATGTCTTTCCTTCAGTTTTCATTGTGTTTGTATTTGTGAATCCGACCCTTGTGGGCGTTGGCAACGGTGAATTCCCCGACGGGCCTGTATGACAGGTTGTGGGAATTCATGGTTGGCGACGCGCCAGCTCGGGTCTGGACACCTGACCCATGCCTTTTTGCCATGCGTGTGCTCGAAGCACGCCTTTGCCCGTAGTTTCTTTCATAATTGTCGACGGGAACTTGTGCTTGGTTGCTCGAAGGGCACCAACTTGGCCTTGTGGCAGGTTGGGGGCATTCACCACAGGAGCCGCTCGTGCTGCGACCTGGGCGCACGGCACGAGAGCCGCAGTGAATGCCCAATTGCAAAGTGTTGTTTCGTTCTGCTGGAACGGTATCACCTAACAGGGTGCCGAACCTCTTCGTTGGTTTTGAAACATTCCTCGGATCTCCCTTTGTTGTCACTTGTGTGTGAACTCCTATGTGATGGCACCAGGCTCGCACGCGGAGTGACACGGCAGCCATAGGCTCAGTGCACTTCAGGCCAGCTTGTGCATGCCTGACATTGGTTTTCAAACTTTGTAGCAGATTGGGTCAGCAACTTTTGTTGAGGGTGCTTCTGTTTTGACTCTTCAGCACGGGTACAGTGCTTCGCAGCCATGGCGCCTGAGACGCCAGCTTTGCGCAGTTCTGCGACCTTTCAGTGCCATGCCAACTGCGACACCTGCTTTCGGCCCTTCCAGCCACGCCTCCGGGCCAAAGCGGCTGTGCTCCTTTCCTTGCTTTTTCGGGTTGGGGGAGGCTCTGTATGGTTTGGTGTGCAGGTCCACGAAACCAACTTCACTGGTGGGTATCGACCCACAACAAACGCACGTCACCCTCAAGCTCGCAGCCCACCGGCAGCAGTGACTCGCCGACTCCGCAAGCGCGCTCTTCCCTACTCACTCTTATACCCCCTGTCTCCATTTCCCTGACTCCTGACTCCTGACTCTTGCCCTCACATGAAAGGCCTGACAAAGGCGCGTTCTGCCCTGAAAGGCGCGTTCCGCCATGAAAGGCGCGTTCCGCCCTGTTTACCCTGAAATGCGGGTCCCGCCCTGAAAAGCGCGTTCGCCCTGAAATGCACGTTTGCCTGAAATGCGCATATCGATGAAACGCGTGTATCGCCTGAAATGCTCGTTTCGCTGCAAAGTTCGCGCCTCACCCGAAACGCTCGACTCGCCTGAATGGCGCGCACCGCCTGAACGACGCACACCGGCTGAAAGGCGCGTTTCGCCCAGACGGCGCACATCACCAGAATGGCGCACATCACCAGGATGGCGCATGTCGCCTGAAAGGCATGTTCACCTGAAAGGAGCGCTTCACGCGAAATGTGCGCGTCGCCTGAAATGCTTGATTCGCTGGTATGCGCCTGTCGCCTGAAACACGCGTATCGCCCGAAACGCTCGACCCGCCTGAACGACGCACACCGGCTGAAAGGCGCGTTTCGCCCAGACGGCGCACATCACCAGAATGGCGCGCATCACCAAGATGGCGCGTGTCGCCTGAAAGGCATGTTCGCCCGAAAGGCGCACTTCGCACGAAATTGGCGCGTCGCCTGAAATGCTCGATTCGCTGCAATGCGCTTGGCGCCTGAAGCACGTGTGTCACCCGAAACGCTCGATTCGCCTGAATGGCGCGCATTGCCTGAAAGGCACACGCCGCCTGAAAAGCGCGTTTCGCCCGGATGGCGCGCATCACCGGGATGGCGCGCATCACCAGGATGGCGCGTGTCGCCTGAAGGGCATGTCTGCCTGAAAGGAGCGCTTCACACGAAATGTGCGCATCGCCTGAAATGCTCGATTCGCTGCAATGCGCCTGTCACCTGAAACACGCGTATCGCCCGAAACGCTCGACTCGCCGGAACGACGCACACCAGCTGAAAGGCGCGTTTCGCCCAGGATGGCGCGTGTCGCCTGAAAGGCATGTTTGCCCGAAAGGCGCACTTCGCGCAAAATGTGCGCATCGCCTGAAATGCTCGATTTGCTGCAATGCGCCTGTTGCCTGGAACACGTGTATCGCCTGGGACGCGCGCACCGCTTGTTCCGCCCCGCATCACCTGTATTTCACACCTCGCCTGAAGCGCTCGTTTCGCTGCAATGCGCATCTGCCCGAAACACCTGTGTCGCCAGCAATGCGCGTTCCGCCCTGCGCCTGAAAAGGCGCGTTCGCCCAAATTGGCGCGTCGCCTGAAATGCTTGATTCGCTGCAATGCGCCTGTCACCTGAAACACGCGTATCGCCCGAAACGCTCGACCCGCCTGAACGACGCACATCACCAGAATGGCGCGTGTCGCCCAGAATGGCGCGCATCACCAGGATGGCGCGTGTCGCCTGAAAGGCATGTTCGCCCGAAAGGCGCACTTCGCGCAAAATGTGCGCATCGCTTGAAATGCTCGATTCGCTGCAAAGTTCGCGCCTCGCCTGAAACGCTCGATTCGCCTGAATGGCGCGCATCGCCTGAAAGGCACACACCATCTGAAAGGCGCGTTTCGCTCGGATGGCGCGCATCACCAGGATGGCGCGTGTCGCCTGAAAGGCATGCTCGCCCGAAAGGCGCACTTCGCGCGAAATGTGCGCATCGCCTGAAATGCTCGATTCGTTGCAATGCGCCTGTTGCCTGAAACACGTGTATCACCCGAGACGCGCGCACCGCTTGTTCCGCCCCGTTTCACCTGTATTTCACACCTCGCCTGAAGCGCTCGCTTCGCTGCAATGCGCATCTGCCCGAAACACCTGTGTCGCCAGCAATGCGCGTTCCGCCCTGCGCCCGAAAAGGCGCGTTCGCCCGAAAGGACGCGTTCGCCTGAAATGCGCGCATCGCCTGAAACGCGCGTTTCAACTCAGACGCTTGATTCGCCGGGAGCGCACACACCACCCTGCGACGCGCGGCAGCAGAGAGGTCACACGCGTCTTGCTTCACAACCCGTCCACCCTGAATTCAACCTTCTTCCCTCCCATGCCAGCCGCGTGCAGTGGCCAGCAGCGCGTACCACGTCCAGTGGAGCGCAACCACTCCTGAAAATTTCAGGCTTCGACCGCGTGCAGTGGTCAGATCGCGTGCAGTGGTCAGAACAGCCTTCCCCCTCCCATGCCAGCCGCGTGCAGTGGCCAGCAGCGCGTACCACGTCCAGTGGAGCGCAACCACTCCTGAAAATTTCAGGCTTCGACCGCGTGCAGTGGTCAGATCGCGTGCAGTGGTCAGAACAGCCTTCCCCCCCATGCCAGCCTCGTGCAGTGGCCAGCAGCGCGTACCACGTCCAGTGGAGCGCAACCACTCCTGAAAATTTCAGGCTTCGACCGCGTGCAGTGGTCAGATCGCGTGCAGTGGTCAGAACAGCCTTCCCCCTCCCATGCCAGCCGCGTGCAGTGGCCTGCAGCGCGTACCACGTCCAGTGGAGCGCAACCACTCCTGAAAATTTCAGGCTTCGACCGCGTGCAGTGGTCAGATCGCGTGCAGTGGTCAGAACAGCCTTCCTCCTCCCATGCCGGCCTCGTGCAGTGGCCAGCAGCGCGTACCACGTCCAGTGGAGCGCAACCACTCCTGAAAATTTCAGGCTTCGACCGCGTGCAGTGGTCAGATCGCGTGCAGTGGTCAGAACAGCCTTCCCCCTCCCATGCCGGCCGCGTGCAGTGGCCAGCAGCGCGTACCACGTCCAGTGGAGCGCAACCACTCCTGAAAATTTCAGGCTTTGACCGCGTGCAGTGGTCAGATCACGTGCAGTGGTCAGCAACAGCGTGCCACGTCCAGTGGAACGCAACCACTCCTGAACATTTCAGGATTTTGATTGGTGACGGCAGTCAGCCCAGACAACCACGCGACAGTGGAACTGCCGTTCCGCACGTACCCTACTTAAGGGGTGAGGTCGGCGTGTGCAGGCGTGAAACCACCAACCAGCTGCCACCTCACCAACACCATCATCCGACGCAGCCGCAGCCACCTCCTCCACCACGCCTCCCTCGCCGCCTTCGCCACCTCCTCCACCACGCGTCTCCGCCACCTTCGCCACCTCCACACGCATCCTCCGCCGCCTTCGCAGCCTCCTCCACCACGCCTCCTCCGCCACGCCCCCTCCGCTGCCTTCGCCACCTCCCTCCACCGCGCCTCCTCCGCCGCCTCGCCGCCTCATCCACCACGCCTCCTCCGCCGCCTTCGCCACCTCCTCCACCATCCGCCTCCGCCACCTTCGCCACCTCCTCCACCGCGCCCGGCCTTAGCCACCTCCCCCTAACACCATCAACCGACAGCTGCAGCCACTCACCAACAATTATCAACTCCACACAGCCGCAGCTACCTCCCCAACACTATCAACCGACGCAGCTGCAGCCACCTCACCAACAATTATCAACCGACGCAGCCGCACCACTCCTCACCAACATCATCAACCGACACAGCTGCAGCCACCTCACCAACACCATCAACCAACGCAGCCGCAACCACCCCACCGATACCATCAACCAACGCAGCTGCAACCACCTCACCAACACCATCAACCGACGCAGCCGCAGCCACCTCTACCAACACCGTCAACCAACGCAGCCGCAGCCACCTCATTAACACCATCAACCGACGCAGCCGCAACCACTCACCAACACCCATCAACCGACGCAGCCG
>LGRX02009303.1:0-34709 GCA_001247695.2 Cymbomonas tetramitiformis | reverse complement strand
AGAGCCAGCCGCAGACGAATCAATCCCCAAGGCACTGGACCTAAATAGAGCCAGCCGCAGACGACGTCGATACATGCAGATTCCTAGCGCTATGGCCGACTTGATTAAGTTGGAGACATAGACACGGAGACATGGAGACACCTAGTGCCATGACTTCCTTGAGTTAGTCGAAGCCACACAGTTTTCGGAATCGTGCATAAACAAGGATTGCAAAGAGCTAGCCATCGCTCCCAACACCAAAGAAAGCTCGAGAACCACCTTTTTAACAATCTGTTGCAGTTCTGACATCCCCTCGCTGTGCCGATCCCCAGTCTCAGAGGGTTTGAGGATTTTCAGGAACTCGTCAAAGCCGATTTCTCCAGATCCATCGGTGTCCACAGCTGCAATAAGGCTTTCTACGTCACCTCGGTTCTTTGCGATTCCTGAATTCAAACATCTGGACTACTGAGCAACGCTGCCAACGGTGATGACTTCTTTTGGAAGAGCTACGATGGATTCTATTACCACGTCATCAGGAATGGGTGCACGAGTCCCGGGCTTTCAAAGTGCGATAAGCCACACTCGCCTGAGGAAATCAGAGGGTCTTCAAGCTCAACCACTGATATCTCTCCACTTCCATCAGCGTCCATTGTGTCAAACCACTTGCGCAACGTCCGTATTTGTTTGTCGGAGAACTGGAAGCCATACGTCAATTGCCGCAGGTTGAGCCACGATTTCTGCTGCTCCTCGTGCGCAGTTCTCCAGTACTCAGAGTTTGCCACCTGAGCGCGCTTGTACCGTTCTGCAGGTGAAAGCGCCACAGTCAGTATGGGTTATGCGTTCAAGAGTGCTCGTTCAACAATGACCTCACAAGAATACTGCTGCCGGCCTCCTCGTCAAACAAAACATGGTCACAGAGGGAAAATCGCTTGTGCTGGAACGACTAGGTACCACGATGCCATTGCCGGGTCACTCATACTGACTGCATGGTAGTACTGTATATTTTAGAATATACGCACAGAGTTACTCGCTCTTGGCAAGCTGTTAGAAGGGTCGTGTCACACACTCAGCTTTCAGTAGCGACGTTGGTCGTCCAAGACGCAGTTTTATTATCCCCCCTCATGAAATTTACCTCAAGTATTGCGATGCACCTGGCCTAGGGGGGACCCCATTGAAGGCCTTAAGGGGCCGCCTGTTATGACCCCGCCGTGTGTTGAAAGCTGTAGGGGCTGCACATCAACCTGAGGGCCATGGGGTGCGCAGGACATCGGACAGGCTCGCGAAGCCGGTCATGCCGATGACGTCGCGGGACCTGAGGGCCATGGGGTAGATTGGTGTGCGGGCCGTCCTCGTAGGCAGCCATCCTGGCGGGGCTCTGCGAGGTGCTCCGCAAGCGCAGCCTCGCCACCGATAAGGCGCAGGCGTCGAATGCGCGCCAGGCGCTGGTGCGGGATGATGTGACCTTGACCAAGGACATGCGGCGGGTGTGGTTTCGCACGCGCTACACGAAAGTAATTCAATACGGGGAGAGGTCTCGCTGGGTGCTGGTGGCGGCGCCGGGCTCGGGGTGGTTCCTGGGGCAGGCATGAAGCAGGTACAGGGAGGTGACGGCCCACTTCCTGGGGTATGTGCCGGGGCAGGGCAGACATACATCAGGCATGGGGGCCCAAGTGAGGCCTGGCGGGGCAGACATACAGCAGGTATGGTGCGTGAAGGGTACTAAACTCTGACGGACAAGCGCGGCGGGCGCCTATGACGTGGCGCACGATGAGCCCGGCCGCCGAGTGCCGCAGCCGGCCGAGCAGTGTCCTGCAAAGAAAGGCCAAGCGCCGAATATTGCGGGCCGTAGCCGGCCGAGCGCCGCGTGTCACAGCCACCAGCGCCGCAGCCGGCCGGCAAGAAGAAGCAGCCGCCGGGACCGATCAATCAGCAAACACGAGGACATACAACGACGCCGCCCCCGCGACTCTTTGTTCAACAAGGAGGAGGGCAACCAAGAAGATTGCCGCCTTTTCTATCAGCGAAGACGCAACCACAGAGCAGCAGTGTCGCCAGCATCTCCCCTTCAATACGCAGTCACAGATAGTCATCGACCACGTCAAGCCGCTCCGTCAAGCTCCACTCCCGTTCGAACTTCGGCTACCTTAGAACTGACGTTGCTCAGTGCTTGAAGCAGGGTTACCTCGATCCGTTGCAGCTATGTTTCGCTCGCTGTTAGACAGCGAGCGGCCGAGCTCGCTCACGGGTACTGCGCGGGTCGGAAGCAGAACGGAGCACGAGGGAGAAGCTAGCGTTATCGAGCTCCTCTTTTTTACACGCTCCTGCGCCAAAACCGAGCTCTTCGAATTCACTACATACGGTTAGCGCCATGCACGTCACGAGCGTAAGCGGAGAAGCAACTCGAATCCGACTTCGGGATGAAAGCGCTCCCGAAACGGTCACTGGGAGTTGCACGGACCTTACGCTCCCATACGGGTTGTGGATCAGGGAACAGTCGCTGCTCCATGCTGACGGAACAAGTTAACAAAACGTTATCAGCCTCTGAATCGGTCTTGGGGCGGTATCGATTTGCTGGCGTTGTTCGAGGACGATGCCTGCAACGCATTTCGCTGCCATCGTGGCTTCGACCTGCAACGTTGGGTAACACGAATCAACCATCCCCTCCGTCGCTTGTCCGCAAATAAACACAGGAGCAGTCAAGACATTGTATTTGCGGGGATGATGCAAGTGCAGCACGGAAACTTGAGAGCACTGGCGACTTACACTGGGAGGCCGGCCGTCCGCTAATGAGGCTGCTCGGGGAACACAAGCTAAAGCTCATACTGCTACCGCTGCGGTCCGGCGCACTTCGCTCACCATACCCAACAGATTTCCATTGCTTTCCATGAAGCGCGGGATTAATAGCAGACCGACTCTCTTTTAAAGCCGATGGTGACGCAGGGGTAGGCTCAGCCGGCAGGAGGTCGCGCGCTTGCCTGCAAGGTCACCGCGCCGCCCGCAGCGGATGGCAATTTCGTTAGCACAGTACGAGACTGGTGTAGCGTGCACAAAACCGCACACGTATGCACATCGGTAGAGCAAGAAGCATGCACATAGGGTTTTTGCGGTGTCGAGCGATTTGGCGCCTGTGCAAGTTCTCGTGAGTGCAATTTCTAAACAACGAACGCGTTCGCAACGCAAACGCTGAGACTGCAGAAGTCGCATGCAACGGGAGGAAACACTGAAAACTTGGGCTTACTGAGCACCCTGCGAGACACTTTCAACGGACTGTGAGCTACAGGACAAGAGGTATATTGCTCGGTGGACGGAGGGCAAAGTTCCGAATCCAGCAAGCAACTAGCGCACGGTTCATTTGGACGCAGGGCTGTAATCCGAAACACATCCGCGAGGTGCCGATAAAACCTGAAATCTCCGTGTGTATAGATAACCCTATGTGAGGGAGTTATTAGCGAAGGAGATACTAGTCAATACAATTTGGCGAGAACGCGTACCCACCTCGCAAGTATTTCATCGGAAGGAGTTTGGGCACGCCCTCTCGACTTGTCTAGGGCTGGCTTGCCCTTCAAATTCGGTAGTCTTTCGACAGTCTCTTCATATCTGGATAAACGCGTATTTCGTAGGTTGCTGTGACCGTGTTGTCTACCAGTCGGCCAAGACGATCTAAGGGACTGAGACACACTTAACGAGTTGGTTGCAGGTGAAAATGTGCCAAAATCGAAAAGGTTAACGCGTGTTTCCGGAGATCCCACACTGACACTTGTTTCAAGCCTTTGCACCATCGCCACCACGCATGACAAAAACACCGAACTATTAGCAGGGCTGATGAAGAATTTCGCTCTACGACAGGGGTTATAGATCAAAATTTCCAAAAAGTGCGACAGCAATCATCCCCGACACGAACGTGATTGTGAGAGCGCGTATGACAAAACATCTATACTTTTCAACCGCCTTCTATTCGATTGTCCCCAAAATGCAAGCAACATACGATAGTAGGAATTTCAATTTGTATTTCCGTCCTCCAGGCCAAGAAAAATCGAGGGGTATTGGGGAAAAATCTTTAGATTGTCCCCCTCTTTGAAAAAGTCCGTTTTATGACGTGACGCTTTTGTGTATAAATTTCTAGAGCTTTGATTTCGCAGAAACCAGCTATTACAGAACGAACATTGCTTTGCGTGACGCTCTTTTGGGAGACGTATAGTGTAGTAGTTTACAGCCTAGCTTTGCGTGACGTATAGTGTAGTAGTTTACAGCCTAGCTTTGGGAGACGTATAGTGTAGTAGTTTATAGCCTAGCTTTGCGTGACGCTCTTTTGCGTGACGCTCTTTTGCGTGACGCTCTTTTGCGTGACGCTGGTGGATGAAATCAATTTGCGTCGTTGAGATGAAAGCTGCAAACAAAATTTCAATCGCAGATATGTTTGTATATATATTTACATATATTTATAAATATATCGACAGAATGTCGTCTGAATAATTAATATTATAATATAAAATATAAAATGTGAGGTAAACCGAATAAAATATGAGTTAAACCTTTGTTCGAACCCTTGACTGTCGATCGGCGACCATCGATCTGACGGAGATAATTCTTTTTTGCGAGGATCGAGGGGGGGATCAGTGTTAATACTTTAAATCGACGGCCACCGGTAGCTAAGCCCTTAACACTTTTGTATATAAATTTCTAGAGGTTTGATTTCGTAGAAACCAGCTATTAGGGAGGGTGGGGGACGGAGCCCCCACACTGGGCGAAGTCTAATTTTTTTGTAGTAATAGGCGGATGTGGGGACACGGAGCCCCCCCCACTGGGCGAAGTTTTAAAATATTCCGAAAAAATGGGGGGTTGTGGGGGGGCAAACCCCCCTACTGGGCGAAGTCTTGAAAATAGTTTGTAGTAAGGGGGGGGGTGTGGGGGAGCCCCCCACTTGGCGATATCTTAAAAAAAACAGCAGTCGAGGCCTCACGCCTTGTAGTAATGGGATAGTGTAGGGGGATGGAGCCCCCCCAGTTGACGAAGTCTAAGAAATAAAAGGAGACGAAGGGTGATTATTCACAAAAATTATGACATTAGAAAAGTCGTCTAAAATCTTGTAGTAATAACTGTAAACGAAATTATGGATTGCCTTGAAAGTTGCGATCGTTCGGTAATAGCTCGAGGGTCTCCGAGAGACGACGCCTTCCCTTCTGTCCCCCCCTCCGTTAATCGATCGGAGCGCGCGAGCGCGAGCGGAGCGGGGGCGAAGCCTCCGCGACGCGAAGCGGGAGCAGCGCGCGGTCGGTTGATGTTCGACTTGGACTTCGAACGCCAACGCCATAAGGCGCATGCCATGCCATGCTATGCCATGCAATGCGAATGCCACAGAAGTCAGAACTCCTACTCGCAACCACAATCAATTTTGGAGATTGATTTTTCCCCACCTGTACGTTCACGTACCCCCTATAAATGTATATATACATCAACATGTACGATAACCTCTGCTCCTTATGATTTGGAACCTGGCCAAATTACCTTACTTATGAGAAGATGGTTTAGTGGAAGAAACGTAAATGCATTTACGAAACAGTGTCATCACAACAATTACCCCGCGCACATGCATTCTGATGAGATACATATATACTCAGCTTGTGGCAGCTCCGCGCACATTCATTCTGATGAGATACATATATACCCAGCCTGTGGCACCCCCGTGCACATGCATTTCGATGAAACACACATATACTCAGCCTGTGGCAGCTCCGCGCACATGCATTTCCATGAGATGCATATATACTCAGCTCGTGACAACTCATGCATTCCAATGAGATACATATATGCTCAGCCTGTGGCAGCTCCGCGCACATGCATTCCGATGGGATACATATAATTATACTCAGCATTTGGCAGCTCCGCGCACATGCATTCCGATGAGATACATATATACTCAGCCTGTGGCAGCTTCGCGCACATGCATTCCAATAAGATACATACATACTCAGTCTGTGACAGCTCCGCGCACATGCATTCCGATGAAACACGCACATATTCTCGGCCTGTGGCAGCTCCGCGCACATGCAATCCCATGAGATACATATATACTCAGCCTGTGGCAGCTCCGCGCACATGCATTCCGATGAGATACATATATACTCAGCCTGTGGCACCCCTGCGCACATGCACTCTGATGAGATACATATATACTCAGCCCGTGCCAGCTCCGCGCACATTCATTCTGATGAGATACATATATACCCAGCCTGTGGCACCCCCGTGCACATGCATTTCGATAAAACACACATATACTCAGCCTGTGGCAGCTCCGCGCACATGCATTTCCATGAGATACATATATACTCAGCTCGTGACAACTCATGCATTCAAATGAGATACATATATACTCAGCCTGTGGCGGCTCCGCGCACACGCATTCCGATGAGATACATATATTCTCAGCCCGTGGCAGCTCCGCGCACACGCATTCCGATGAGATACATATATACTTAGAACGTGGCAGCTGATGCATTCCGATGAGATACATATATATTCAGCCTGTGGCAGCCCCGCGCACATGCATTCCGCTGAGATACATATATACTCAGCCTGTGACAGCTCATGCATTCCGATGAGATACATATGTACTCAGCCTGGGGCAGCTCCGCACACATGCTTTCCCATGAGATACATAAATACTCAGCCTTTGGCAGCTCATGCATTCCGATGAGATACATATGTACTCAGCCTGTGGCAGCTCCGCGCACATGCATTTCGATGAGATACATATATACTCAGCCTGTGGCAGCTCCGAGCACATGCGTTCCAGTGAGATACATTTGTTGTACTTGACGTGGTGGTGTGTTTAGAGTGATATAATACATATATACTCAGCTCGTGGTAGCTCCGCGCACATATATATATATATATTGAATTATTTTATGTTGATCACCATGCTCTGGGATAACTATAAGGGAGCATTTGCTTAGTATGATAGACGGCACAAACCGACACTCTGTTGAGAGAAGGTTGTGGCGACAGGTCACGGACCTCCAAGATACATACCTCTCATCCATCTTGAAATAGGAGTGTTTGTTATGATCGCACACGTCATGACATTCTGGGATAGGAGGCTCCGTGGGGGGATGCCAAGACACGGGATACCCGGGCCACGATCAATAGTATATTCGGCACATAAGAGACCGAGTTCGTTTTGGAGGTGTGTTTGCAGAGGGTGGTACTATAAACGACCCATCATACTTAAAAATAAGATCACCTCACTTCGTGTCAAGGGCAACCATAACCGATATGCATCCCGTCACAGGGATGGGTGGTACCAGGCAACACCCAGAGTCTTGGGTGGGCGGACACACCGGCTAAATATGATAAACAAGATATTCCTACAGATGTCACAATGGTTAGGTAGCGATGATGCGATTTCTCCTCCGCTGGGAATTTCAGGTGGCTCGGCCAGTGGGGAGACGGACAGAAATGGACAGGTAGATGACGCTGTAATGAATAGGGTGGTAAAGGCCATTATGGGCTCGACTTCCCACGGCAGCATCCACTCAAATTCTGTAAGATCGACACTGAAGTTCAGAATAGGGGACAGCTCAGCCCGTGACGACCCTGGACACTGGGTGATACCCGTTTGCGACGACAAACATTGGTGGCTGATAATGGTTGCCCGGACACAAGAGGGAAGTACTTCGGTATATATTTACGACCCCGCAGAAGGAGACCAGGAGACGGTCAAAGGGGGGGATAGCATATGGGAAGCAGTAGCAGGATGGATCACATCTGGATCGGAAGTCAGAAGATGTAGGATGGAGAGAATGGGGATAAGGCACCAATACGAAGGACAACTATGCGGGATTTGGGTGATGAGGATGATTGTGCTTTGGAGAAGATGGAACACCTCGGACAACATATCGACATGGAAGGACTACGAACAACGAGAGGCCGCAGGACGGACAACAATTGATCTTAACAAGACGGTGCAAGCCTTTGGGAGGAAGTTCGGTGTGCTTAAGGAAAGCAGACCCACAGGAGTCGTAAGGCAGGGAGCACGCCATACGGGTGACGAGCACATCATAAACGTCGGAACTATTAACATAAATTCATTACATGCACACTATAAATCAATGGTGGACACAGATAGGAACCGCAAAGGTGGGTGGATAGACAAGCATGACATAGCAGTCATGGTCGATACTAAGCTGACAGACGACAAGCTAAGTAAATCTAGACATGCAATATTCCCTGACCATAAGGAGATACATCACACCCATCATACGGGATTATGGGGGGTTTCGATTTTCTATAAGAACTCCCTCTGCGTCACAAGCACGTCTGGTGAGTGGGGTGAACTTCATCCAATTCTAAGAGGGAGAGTCAATGCTATTAAGGTGGACCTTAACCCGAGCTCGCCCTCAAAGTTGGAGGCCTGGTTTATAGGAGTCTACTGCCCGCCCCAGTCATCTGGGTTTACCGCAGCGGAGATGAAGTGTTTCCATTTCCAATTTAAGGAATGCATTAGGAAGAATTTAGATAAACCATACTATTACATTTTGGGAGACATGAATGCAATCATTGATCATGAGAAGGATCACTACAATGAATTGAGGGCCCCGCGATATTCCCTTTGCGATCGGTTATTATGGAGAATGATGAGCGAGTTGGCGGTCTATGATACGGGAGAATTAATAGATGATAGGCACGCCAAGTCCCACTGGACCTACGTAGCCAACAATAATGTTTCCGACCCTAGGGATTTTTCAAAGAGGAGAATTGACCATATTCTGGCTAGCAGCCTGAGGGGGGTGGAAGACACATACATTGACTCCATGTACGTAGAAAACCCACTGGGGGTACATTGGCCTCTATACGATTCGTACTCAGATCACAACCCGGTTACGGTTAGTCTCAACCTGCACACGCTTGCAGGGGCTTTGAGGCCAGATGTGTCGGAACTCCCGGAAATGGTCAAGACAAGATACCCTATGGAGGACAAGGGTAAGATTATGTCACAACTTGGCACCTTTCATAAGGGTATGAGTGACAGATTGAACAACCTGCTAGGAGACCCGGAGGCCTTCGGACGGTGTCGGGAACGGCGGGAAATTGAATCACGTACAGGAGACCTACAAGACATTCTGGGGAAACAAGTGCCTTCTCCGTTTCAATCCTCCTTTACCCCGGGTAAGTTCAAGATTCCGATTAGCAAAGAAATGTCTACAACTAGATCAACCATAGGACGGGTCAAAGCGGTCAAAAGGGCGGTGATGGGTATGCATGATTGGTACAAGGATACGGGAGGACGACACACTGTTGATACTAAGAAGAAAGGACAGAACATTTCAGCATTCAGAGCGGCAGTGAACAGATATAAAGACAAAGCAGGAGTGTTGCGGCCACCCCACTTCACCCATAGAAAGTTCACTTTACAAGATGAAGAGGTGATGCTATGGATGGCGGATGCAGAGGCCGCCAGAAGGAAACTTTGGGTCACATACCGTTTGCAAGAAGCGGAGTACCGACTAGAGGGTAAGAGGGTGTTCACAGAGAGATACCGGAGGGAGGCCGCCAAATATAGCCACCAATTGCGAGTAATGTGCTACCCGAAGGATCGGACTGAGGCGGTGATGGCTATTATGACAGAGGAAGGAGAGATTGTGATGGACAAGCATGGTATTTTAGAGGCTTTTAGGAGCTCGTGGGCCAAACTCGGTAGGAAACCCACCAGGGGCACGTCGGACCAGACCGCCTCCCTCGACGAATTTGTCAGCGGTGTTCCGGTGTACGATGCAATAAGAGAACGCGTGCAAGCCCGCACAGGTGAGGTATTGCAAGAGGTAGAGGTGAGGGAGTTGACAGAGGTGATCGACTCCACCCCCAACAAAGCGTGTAACCCGTTAGACTTAGTGGAGATCAATACACTTAAAGTGATATTTAACTTATGCAAACCAAGTGACACCGCCGGAGGGGATCTAGACGTGGAAGTTAGGAACATATGTGAGGAGAATTGCACCAATCTGAGGACGTTGGTGTTGGGGCTGATTAATTCCATCATGTTGACGAGGATTTTCCCCAAACAACTGATGCAGGGGGTCATCGTTCCCCTATTTAAGAAAGGAGACAATAGAGATTTGAACAACTACAGGGGCATCACCCTCCTCCCTATCATATATAAATTGGTCACAAAAATCATAAATAACAGGATGACAAGAATCATTACGGAATCGGATGGGATCACGCACGCTCAAGCAGCCGGTAAAGCAAACTTCAGCTGCCTCACCCAAGTGAACGTTTTCCAAAATGTGGTGAAACATGCCCAACGCAACAACAAAGCATTGTACATTCTCTCCACAGATGTAAGGAAGGCTTTCGATACGGTTGACTTTGGGGCATTTGTGAACTCTTTAAAGTTCATGGGGTTCGATGATGGAGTTATGCAATTTATACACAATCTCCAATCCGGCTTCCAGTGCACTGTTAGGTCCCCGGTTGGTAACACTGATTTCTTCCCTATCGAGCAAGGCTGTAAACAAGGTTGTGCCCTATCGCCATTGCGGTTTAACATTGTATACGATATTTTCCTAAAGTTTATAGAACATGCGGGCATGGGGTACAAGTGGAAAATGAAGTATATGCGATTGCCGAAAGAAGCTGAATTGGAAGGGAAGGATGGCTGCCTAAACATTCCGGGTTGTGCGTTCGCTGATGATAACTTATTGGTAAGTGATGACCCAGATGAATTTGTAGAGATGGTTCGTTTGTTCTCAACTTTCCTGAGAGCGGTAGGTTTGCACTTGAGCCCGGGTAAATGCCATTACACGTCATACACTCCTGGCCAAGAGATCCCTCCGGTTATCCGCATCCGTGACCACACCGGGGAATCATGTCTCATTCCACATAGACCTAACAATGTCCCCCTGGAATACTTGGGATATCTGGTAGTGGTGGGGGATGGACATCTCATGCCGTCGGAAGCATGGAGGCACCATAACATGAAAGTCTACAAAAAGTTCTCTATGGCATTAGGAAGGCTACATAATAGTTCTTTTCGCCAAATGGAGGTCACCAAGATCATTAATTCTGACGTGCTGAGCATTTTTAGTTATTACTTTGCGGCAAACTGGATGGCAAGGAGCAAACCTGGGATGGCTACAAGCACTGAGGAAGCCATGACCCTAGCAGGGATGTCCCAGGAATTATGGAAGGTTATACAGAGAAAGTTGAATTGCATGCTCAACACTCCAAGGGCGGCTGTGTTCAATACCTCGTCGGGTCTGGGGTTCGGGATAGACAACATCGAGGCACTGTATTTCACAGCGAAATTAGACAATCTACTCCAATCATTACAATCGCCAAGCAAATACTGCTATTATACAACGGTTGACACAATTAAAGAGCTCCGGGCTAAAACAGGTTGGAACCTGCTCCGAGGGGATATCAAGGATAAAAGAAACCCTATGCCATCGGTTAAAAAGTGTGCAGGATATCCAGAATATCTCAGGGAGGCAGGTGAAGGCCTCAGGCGCAGCGGTAAGAGGATTGAGGCTAACCCACATTGGCACACCGGAGAGAACTGCACTCTCAATGACTTCCTGGGTCTCCAATCCAAAGTCATGGTAAAGAATGCAAGGTGGATGCATTTCTTGCAGTTACATGGTCACCGGACTCTTGGAGAACCTTTTGGAGCGGGCGCGAGACCCACGGGGGTGATGGAACGCATGCTTCGGGAGAATGATGGCGGTGTCATGTACACGGCCTTTCGGGACATGGTAAATGTGGGCACGAGGCTCAGAGTGGGAGGGATTTCCGGAGACCTTGTGAAGACACTCCCCAGGATGATGTGGGGTAGAGCTAAGCGGTATAGGTCACATAGCTGGGATGCCCCGACACTTTTCAAAGACACGGGGGTCATTAACACCATGGAGGAACTTTTCTCTAGGAAGGAAAGACAATATGCCTCGGATGGGAGTCTCAATGATAGTAGAGCGGGGTGCGCTGTGGTAACAGAGGACGAATCGTTTATGATGTCAGCTATACCAGGGGAACAATCGGTCCCAAGGGCGGAGGCATACGGGTTACTTTTGGCTTTACTCTGGCAAGACTTGGGGACGGACATCACGGTACACACCGATTCCAAGAACACCATAGATAATGTGCGGAAAATCAGATTCGATAAAGGAAGGGACCCTAGGCTCTGGAGGAAGATGGAGAATTACGCCTTGTACTCCCTCATAGCAGCCATCATTGACATGAGGGAAGGCAGAGGAGTGGTGACCAATGTGGTACACGTTAAGTCACACACAAGGAGAGATGACTTGCCGAGTGTGATGAATGTTTCGGCGGATAGACGGGCCAAGGAAGCTAGAGATTACTCGTGCCTTCTGCGGGAGCCATACCGTTACCTCCCAAAATACTACGTGGTAAGTGACACTGAAGGAGTGAGCAACATAAAGACCACATACACCCATGCACTTTGGTACTATGACATGGATGAATATTTGCTCCGGTCGGCCTTCCGGAAAGCGGGCCCGAGCCAACACATTAAGTTTCTAGAGCAGGAAGGTTCGTGGGTGCAGGCATCCAAGCTTAGGAGAGGGAAAGGTTCGCAGCACAAGAATAACATCTTTGCAGCAAAGTTGGGGGTGGGCAGTTTGCCCACCCCTAGAAACATTCAAGTTACCAACGACAGACACTTCCCGGATCTCTATCCGGGATATGCTTGCCCTCTGCATGTGCAAGACGAAGAGGTTGCGAGCGAACACCACATCTTTTGTAAATGTCCGGCCATGGCGGGAGTGTACGAGGAAGGTGCCAACCGATTAGCAGACAAGATTGACGGGCTTCTGCCGCTGAACAGGCCTGCTAGCACGACAAGAACCATGATCAAGGGCATGCTACCGCCGTCGCAAAGGAAGGACTTTTTGTACGGTAAAGTTCCAGAGGAATTAAGACGTTGGTTGGTATCTAACATCGGTCAGGCAAGCTCGGACAAGTTGAAGGGAAGGATTAGACCTTTGGTCCGGGATTTCTTTTTCGACATTTGGTGCTCATATACCGCTAAGATTGTGGAAGGAGGGCACGACTTCGCTAGCCGGCTTCGGAAGAGGTACGAGATTAAGGTTGCGGACCTGAAGAGGTATGGCAGAAATATTCCACGAGGCAACGGGTTTCCAATGGCAGTTGCGGGTTGCCCGGAGGAGACGGAACACAGGGGTGGACAGTGAGCACCGTCGCTCAAGGGGACTCGACCTTGACTTGCACTCGTTGGATTTCCTCTGCCCACCATTGACGAACTTGGTCATTTTTGCATCTCTAGACATTGGCATGCATCTTACTCGTATCACATAGCAATCTCAAACTGAACCGAAAGGTGAGGGGCATTATGGGACGACTTGCGGGTCACTAAATGATAGGGCAACTTTAACTCAGTTCACCCCCCTTTTCTCCCGGTGCATTCTGTCCCCCCCGATGGTTCGGCGCGCACCCATTGACACTAGTATTGCCATAGGTTAACGCTGGTTTTGGTGTGCCCGACTTGGGGGGGTGGGGGTGGTGGTGCAGGAGGAGTGCGGGGAGCGGAGGGTGACGGTCATGGAGTGCGCGGAGGCTACTTGTTAGGATTTGTAGATTGTCTCGATCATTGAGTTAGGAGTGATTGTCCTGGCGATCTTCAAGAACTAGTTCAGGTTGAGTTGATGCGTGTCTGTCTGATAGTGACTTTTGGGACATGGACTGCCCTTAATCGTTCGGTAGCCGGGGCCCGCCTTGGGGCTCCCGGGGTAAATTAATTTAAGTCATCACAACAATTACGCGGTCCAGATGGGCGGAAACTACCATCGGACGATTCTACTGATTTTTCTGATTGTGTATCCGCTCGGGGCATTCATAAATGCATTTATGAATTCGTAAATGCATTTATGATTTTTGACCCAAAGAAATCATAAATGCATTTACGAATTCATAAATGCATTTACGAAAGCGGCATATTGTGTCCACGTACGGCGGTACCGTACGTCGACGTGTCCCCATCACGTGAGACATCGCCAAAGCGTTTATGATTCCTATCGGATTTGTCCAAAATCATAATGACGATGACGGGGACACCTCCGCAATACCGGGGGTCTTTTCCGGGGGGGGCCCCCGATTTGTAAAATGATGTAACATATGCGATACATGGGTGTATAATTTTTTGGAGGGTTGGGGTCGTCCAGCGAAACCCATAACATACGACCCCCCCTGGGTCCCTTAATTGGTACGGCACGACGATAACATATGAGATTATAGGGGGGTGAAATAGCCATATTTTCGGGTATTTTTGGGTGTTGCCAGGTATTTTTAAGGGTACATTTTCAACTGGGAGGGGTCCAACCCCCCGGAATTATATAAACTTCATATCTATTATCTTGAATTTTGGAATCGTAATATTTTTATATTTTCAATTTTATATGCCGACGCTGAAATTATAAATTTAAAAATCATAGATTTGCATCGCATGACGAAAATAAAAATGAAGGCGCGTTGCGTTGGACCCTCCCGTCTCCTCTTCTCACTTCTGTATCAATACGGAAAAGTTTTTTAAGATGGCCATGGGGGCTCCGCCCCCACACCCCCGTAACTACACCTTTTTTGGATCAAATGGGGGGCCTGCCCCCCACACCCCCCGTTACCCCTAACCTTTTTCTTTAAAAAGTAAGCCCACGGGAGGGGCCCGCCCTCCCACAACCGCCCCCCTGGGGTTCAAACCTTTTTGAAAATACTGCGCCCCGTGGGGCGCCCCACACACAAACTCGTTACTTTCGCTTTTTTTGTTCATACATATCCTACATATGCACCTACTTTCGGTAGTCGTCTCGTATCACGGCGTGCCATGAATTTCTATCACATATGTTAGAGAGTCGTATATCGCGGAATGCGGTGATTCGATATCACATAATTTCGGGAGGCGTCTTGCACGGCGTGCCATGAATTCATAGCACATATTTTCGAGAGTCATATGTTGCGGTATGCGGTGAATTGTTATCACATATTTTCGGGCGTCGTCCAGCACGGCGTGCCACGATTTCCTAACGCATTTTTTCGAGAGCCGTATACTGCGGGATGCGGTGAATTGTTATCACATATTATCGGTAGTCGTCTAGCACGGCGTGGTACGAATCCCTAGCACATATTTTCAAGAGTCGTACATTGCGTAATGCATAACAACACTTTGCACACGAAAATGGGGCAAGGTCATCTCAATCACGAAAAGCATACATTATTACGAGTCACTCGAAATTACGAGGGTTCTTGAGAAATTGTTCAAAGCTCGATGCCACCGGTTGCACCGATGCGGAGATTTCACCCCTACCACCTTGGCTACCCTTCGTCGCGCGAGCACCACTTTTCCCTTTCCCACGGCCGCCACGCCCTTGTCGTTCTTGAGTGACCGTATCGCCCGCGGCACGAGCACCACTTTTCCCTTTCCCACGGCCGCCACGCCCTTGTCGTTCTTGAGTGACCGTATCGCCCGCGGCACCGGCTCCATTGCCTCTACTGTTGGGTTGTGCCTTTTTAGCGGATTTGCGACGGGGCATCCGTTTCACGGCCGGCGGTTGTTTCCATTCACGAGTCCGCCGATCAAATGCATCTAACCATCTTTGGAGCTCCGGATCCGGCTTAAGATTCAGCAAATGAGATAGCTTTGGCATTTGCCCATCGGGCCCGGGTAATATACGAATGCAGCTGGACTTCTTCACACGCGTCATCCCGACATAAAATGCTTGAAAGCATAGGTTGAAGACATTCTTCGGCGTTTGGCTTAGATCTAATATAATTTTGTCCACGGTTTGGCCTTGGAATTTGTGAAAGGTCAAGGCGAACGCAAGATCAAGCCCATGAGTTCGATAATATATCTTACTTTTGCGGGAGGCGCGATTCACGGGGAGTTCCTCGAGACGTTTGCAGATCTTAACTGGAAGTACGATACTGCGCGGACGAGTGACATTCTCACGCATATTTCCCTGGCTCGCCGAGTCTCGAAGCTCGGGAGCTAATGTCGCTCGATCGGACCAGTTTGTGGAATCCAGATGCTCAATGAGAACATTGACCGCGTAAGGCGGCTCGATCCACACCTCCTCGCCAGGATTCGCATTGTTGATTTTCGCCGCATCGGTGGACCTGCTGTCATCTCGGAGAATCAGGCTGTGGAATTTGGCGGGCGTGCCGTTCGCTAAACCACGCGAAGGATTTAAGTCGTTGTTTAGAATAATTCCAGGCGCACCGGCCACGAAAGTGCCTGTCAATTCGGGAAATTCCGACCGGATCACGTCTTCATGTCGGGAGTCCAAAAGTGTGGTTGCAATAGGTCGCTTCCAACGAATTATCGGTTGTCCACTGAGCCGCGCAAAATGCCGTGCACGCACATCATTGATAGCTTGTCGTTGCCGATTGCCAGTCACTGCCACCGTCGCGAAGAGCCAATCGCGGTCCATTTGTACATCCGATGCCGTGAGCACCTTCAGCCGGTCCAAATCGGACTGCGTAATGGGTCGTTCCTGCGAACGGCATCGTTCAATGAAGCGGACGTGATCCGGGTCACTAGCTGCTCGAACCTGCGTACGAACATCAACACACCAATAATGTTCGCGGTCGCATGCAAAAACCGCGGAAGGATTCGGTATTGAAAGAAAATAAGATTTCCAGGAGGTATTAAAGTGATCGGAAATACCTGTTCGGTTAATGGATAGCGCCGGATAGCTTGGAATAGACGACCAGCTTTCTCCGCCACATCAAATGATCGTTGGCCGGAAAAGACGTTTAAAGCTTGTTTGTACAGCGATTTTCCCACGGGGGCTAGTTGTCCAAAATCGCCCACAGCCACCACCGCTAGTCCCCCCCATTCAGTTTTGGCCTGGTCGCCGACTCGTCGGATTTCGGCACAACGATCTTGAAGATGTCCATACAAGCATGCCTCAACCATGGAGATCTCGTCGATAAGTAATATGTAGGCGGTACCGGGGCCAAGGCGCGCCGCGTACTCCGCCTTCGTGCCCGGATTCATGGCCTTTAAAGGCACCGCCCTGCAAGCTTCCGTGGGCTTCATATCACCCAAGTTATGAATGGTCCGCGCACCTGGGATGAGAGCCGCCGCAACCCCGGACGGAGCGCAGCAAACCACGGTGCCATCATGACCGGATAAAAAATTCGCGGCGGTGCACAAGGCTTTGGCGACGTAACTCTTGCCGGTGCCCGGTCCGCCGTCCCACAAGGAAGTCATCGGTGGAGGTGGAGGAGGCTTGCTCTGCGCCTCGGCGGCCAGACATAGGGATAACCATGACAACACGGGGGTGACCGCATCACGTTGACCTGCGTTTAGATCGGTGGTGATTAAAAACGAAGCTCCGTCGAAGTCGCCTACCACCATTATGGCCAATCCGCCCCACGTATCACGCTCCTCCATAGGCATTCCTTCCACCGCCAACCTCCTCGCACAAAGCTGTTGTAAGCGGGCGAAGAGAGCGGCATCGTCGTATACGCACTTTGGAACGAGAAGCAGTCGACATTTGAAGATGGCATGATCCGCTGGGATGGGTCCGGTGCCAAACACAGCGTCATATACGTTAGGGCACATCTCGTGAGCAAAGGCCCCGGATTCATCGGAGGGGGTGGAAGGCATGCGGAGGCATCCAATGTTGTCCGATGGAACGCCAAGACGGGATACCGATGAAAGAAATGTTGACACGCGAGGGTAAGGTCGTTTCGCGTCCGAAAGAATGACAAAGGGGCGTGCCGCTCGATGACGAGATGGACCGTCGCCTGTTTGTAGTTGAAGCCACCCAAGGAGGTGATCGAAAATCTTGGCCTCGGTCTTGGATTGAAAGTCGGCGGGACAAACTCGAATGTGAGGATCGACGCCTGCTCCAATATCATGAGGCGAAGCGGTCTCGTCCGTAGCGACAGTTCGTTGTTCCGGGATGGACGCGTCCGGCTCTTGTGCCATAACGTCCGCTACACGATTGGCATCTTGTTCGGTGTAGGATGAGACCAAATCAGGACGGCCTACGCGGGTGGGTCCCTGAACATCGGTGGACGGATTGTTCACGCGGTCATCGCCGGTCGCCGGCATGGTCTCGGTGTGAATCCGCTCAAAGAAGTCGACGGAGCCCTGCACAAACTTGCGCTCCGCTTTCAACGCATCAAGCCGAGAATCTCCATCAGCGCCCTCGGCATCTTCCAACACTTGAAGGTTGCGTGTACGGATTTCCTCGATCAACGCATCCAACTCCATATCTCGGTCACGCATAGGCACTTTCTCTCCAGTAGGGTTTGCCGGGGGAACGTACGGACCTTGACCTGTCTCAGCTGCGGTTTCAAGCGTTTCCCAATCCACGACCGCTCGGGCACGCCACTGGGTCAGAATCTTTTTCTTCCGCGAATTCACGTTGAGTCCAAAGGTCACATTCTCGACATACGCAAGGCGTGCCCGCATAATGAAAGGTGCATCCGGCCGGGAGGCGGCTTGGCACCAATCACAAAAAACGTCCCAGCCGGTGGCCGGACCCTTTAGATTTTGTGCTTCGACGGCGTCGGCGGAATCCATGCAAGCCGTCCATTCGGAAATATCCCAAGGTTTGATTAACGCGAGCATATATGCGCTGTATTTCTCGGCCTTCTTCGTCCAGGTCTTGTTCCCAATAATACGTGGTCCAGGATACTTAGGGGGAGGCCCACCTGCTAAGATGGGACATTTGAACTTAGATCGGATACGCTGCACGTGGGTGTCGTGCAAGGGATGATCGGGATGAAATCGAAATAGTCCGTTCACAGGCCGTCCACGTTGAGGAGCCGGCATTTCGACAACCAAGCCGGTTTCGGGAATGTTCTGGACGCAGCGTGGAGAGGTCGGTCCCGGCATTTCTTCATCCTCCGGTTTTTTGGGTTGCCGCACCACATCCACAAGGGCGCCATACTCCACCAAATTCAGATTAGCTAACTCGTTACCCCGGTAAAGGTAATGCGTATGCTGAGCGACCGGGATCGGTTCACCGTCGATGTCACGATATACGGTAGCGCCGGCATCACCTTGCACTCTGCGAGCTTGGCCGATGACTTCCGCTTCCCCATAGTCAGGGACGACATCGTCGGCATCAATCCCGGGGAACATGTCGGCATCCTCGAGGTCTTCATCGTCACAATCGATATCATCGTCCGGTCGCTCTCCATGACCTCCGACGGTTTCGTCGCCTTGCGCCAAGCCAATGCCTTGCTCGCTAGCAAACGCCTTAACCGCCGCCCATATGTGCACGTACCAAAAGCGCTCACTTGTCGGAACGGTTGGCAATCCGAGTAAGAAGGATGCCGCTTGTTCTACGCCAACTTCTTGAGCCCCCGTAATATTATTCAGAGTGCGCGTGATAACATGTTGAGCGGTTCTCACTTCCGTACCCGAATTCTCTGCAACCGAGGGCCGGTGAGCGACGGACTTAGTGGCCTCGTATAAGCAAGATAAGGTAATAGCGGGTTCCCACGGATCCTTCACCATATACTTGAACATATAGTAGCCAGCAGCTTTCGCCTGCTCCGCAGACCCAAGCATGTACATGGCCGTGTTGCCCCCATGACTGCGGTGAATGCACGATTGAAGGCCGTCATGAAGGTGTCGTCGTTTTTGGGTCTATAAGGTTCCCAAACTATTACGCGTTTGTCGGGTTCCACGAGAGGTGCATCGATGCTAAGAGTCGCAGGGTCACGAAGTTCACGGGGGGCAATAGTCTCCGCCTCCATCACGTTGAACCGCGTAATTCCTTCGGTATCCACGTAGGAATCATTGCCATCACCAACCACAATGAGTTCGGTTGGCCCAGTATCCTGGGTACGTAGAGCTTGAGGCATGCATAGGCGACAACCGTATCGACCGTTTGGCGGCTTCCTACAAGTGAAGGTGTGTCGGTCATGACGGTTCGAATAAGCCGACACTCGAGCCCAGCGAACATCGAACGGAGTGCCGTTCCGAGTATCCGGCGGCGGCGCATCCGGCGGCGGAGCGTTCTGATAGCACGGAGAACATATTACCTCGGGTTCCCGATCCAGCGGTAAGGGGGAATCGTAGAGTGCGAGCCGAGGTGCGGCTCTCTCTGCCGGGTCCTCTTTGGCGCGGCGTGCATGAACTTCTTCATGCGCCCATGTGGGCAAATGTGCTTGCACTATAGTGTCGAGCACTTTTCCCGCTCTGGAGGCGAGCTCTGGATCCTCGGCTATCTTCTCCAAAATAATGCCGGCGATAGCGCATCCAAAGAGGCAACCGTGTAAGTGCAGAGCGCCCCGCTGTTGGGCTTCAATTACCGCCAAAAATGCGGCAAGCATGCCCCCAAAAACGCACGGATCCCGAGATCCCAGCGGTTGCGTTCTCTTTGTGTCTCCCTCGAGATGCAACCCCAAAAGACCTTCGACGGCGGCCTTCATCAAAATTCTGAAACTCTCGGCCGCGGCAGCGGGGTGTTCAGCTAACAAGGCGGCGCGTTGTGCTGGCGTGGTTTGGATAGCAAATCCGAAGCCTTCCTCATCGGACGGCTTCATGGGGTCCTTCGAGGATGGCTTACAGAAGCGGATGGTGAGCATATTGTCCATGTCTGGTGGGGATATCGTGATGAAGAAGGTGGGGTTGCCATACATGTAACTCATGGCCATCATCTTGGAGATGTTCTGCGCTCGCTCGCCGGGCCCATAAGGGACAGTCCCGCCACTCAATCGGAGGATGGGAGTTATTTCCGCCAGAAGTTTTTTGGCGGCGTCACTTTCGGGGTCCTTGGCCGCTTCCTCTAGGGCCTTTCGAAAATCGGGTCGCCGAATGATCTCCATAAATCGATCGATGGAAGCATCATCCGACTTTACTTTCGCCGCGACCTGGCGACATGCTGCGTGGCGTTGGGCTTGATTGAATAACGTGAGAATAACATCGGCGTTGTCGAAGCGGATGTCATATTGCAATAACAAATGCCGTGTATGGCGCGATGACAATGACGACTTCGGCAAACCATGGTGCGCAGTAAAAAATAACCACGGGAATGCTCCATAGAAGAAGAAATCGTTCTCCGTGAATTCGTTGACGGGTTTGTCGCCAAAAGTGATCGGCACCTCTTGCACCGCCGCTGGACGAGCACAACCTTCCTGGCGTGGAGGTGGCGAGGTTCCTGAAAACAAACAACACGAAAGCATTCAAAAACTTCCGCCGGGCCGCCAAAATCATGCGGGGAATCAGTGGGTCATTTTAAGAATGTGGACGGGGCGGTGGGTGTGTTTAAGACTCCGCCCCCTCCACACCCCCCCCGTTACTCTGGAATTCTTTTTTTGAGACCGCGCCCCGTGGGAGGGCTCCGCCCCCCCCCTTGCTCCAGACTATTTTCTAAGACTGCGCCCAGTGGGGCTCCGCCCCACACCCCCTTGCTACAAATTTTTTTTTCAGACAACGCCTTGGGGGGTTCCGCCCCCCACACCCCGCCCCTCACTACACAATTTTTGTGAGGACTAGGCCTAGGTGGGAGCAGCGCTTACCGCCATGCGTTCCTTCATCAGGCTCCCCACTACCAGCATCCGTTTCCGGAGATATTCCTTGAACCGCTTCCATAACAGCTTGCACCGGTTGCTTCTCGTTAACAGGTCGTGACATAAGCAACACGTTCCCAATTCCACCGGCGTCCTCGATCTCGGCTGCTTGAGAGCCTTGCTCATCGTCCGCATGAGGCCGTACGTGGGCGACATCCGATCCAACTCGTCGCTCCATGTGAATTGTAGTGTCATCGGTATACTCCAAACACGCATCTAGTACTCTGTCGGGCAGCGTACGCAGTGCTTCGAGTACCCGTGGATCGCGGTCGTCCAAAATTCGTGTTCTCGGCATGGACGTCTCAGTAACATCGACATTCCCTTGATGCACGACGTTCGTTGTCCCCGGCAAATCGAAATCGTTGTATGCCGGATGCCCCATGTGAATGAAGGCCTTTAACCACATAAATACGACTTCCGGACGCAGTTCTTTGTACGCCGGGGCTAACTTCAGGCGTGCCGCTGCCCATTGCCCAACCTTGCCGACAAACACGAATGATAATACCCGATCCAAGTCAAGCCGAGGCAGGCTGTTAGCGCAAAGCATTTGTGCACCATCATGTTGCATGGCGATAACGTGTCCACGAATGGCCGAGCGCGCGGATGTGTGGTCGAAGCCACTAGGTACAGTGAGCTTGACCACGTTCATGAAAGGAACCACGCGTTGCAACACCATTTTCTCAAAGAGATGTAAAGAAGGCAGTCCACTATAGCCATGGTACGTGCACGGGGCCCGCGACGGATGACCGTAATCATGTCCGGCGGCGATGGAAAGTGCTGGCTTTTTGTCGGTATCCATCTTCTTGACGACATTGAGGCATGGCAAACACAATGTGGTCATCTCGACGCCTATCGCATTCTCATTAGCTTTGACATACACCAAGTCCGGCTGAAGATAAAACACACGCCCTTCGTGGCGTGACTGGTACCGAGAGTAACAAGAACGATACGCTCCAAACGCCAAGTAAGCGTCACGCTCAACCCGTGTAAGCTCGACGCAGGAGTCATGCAACTCGCTCAAAGGGATATCTTGGCGGTATTCACGATCGACATCACGGATGCCACACGATGCACACGAAGCCAAAGTCCGCTTATTAGACGTACTGTCCACATACGCACTCACACATCGCTGCAAAATATCGTCCGTCACCACCGCGGCGTCAATCTCTTTCACATAACTTTCCCGTACATCCGGATCGGAAAGTTCTTCATGTCGGCGGTATCGTGCGATGCCCGTGCTCTCCCATAAGGCAGCGACCGCGATGTTTGGCCATTGCTCGAATCCCGCCAAGTCTTGCGGAGTTGGGAAGGCTGAAGCTTTTGGGAGGGTTTCGTTTACGTGCATTCGCCGTTCTAACTCGTCTCGCCTTTCATCTTGACGTTTCTGCTGCGCTCCTGCGGCCTCGCCTTCCTTCACCCCGGTGAGATGAAATGATGCGGTGAGATGAAATAATGTGGTGAGATGTAAGAATGCGGTGAGATGTAATAATGCGGTGAGATGTGATCATGCGGTGAGATGGAATAATGCGGCGAGATGTGATCATCGGGTTGGGAGCGTCGGTCTCGTTCACCTTGAGCCTCGGTTTCCTTCACCCCGGGTTGGGAGCGTCGGTCTCGTTCACCTTGAGCTCGGCTTTCCTTCACCCCGGGCTGAGAGCGTCGGGCTCGTTGGCGACGAGCGTTGGAGCTCCGCCGCAAGGTTCTCGGGGTATAAATCGATGGTGAGGATGAAGTAAGGGAGCTACGACGCTTTCCAGCCCGCCCTCGGCCTTTCATACGCAAGTGTCGCTCAGTCGACAACTGTTCACCGTGCCTCAAGATGCGCTCGGAGATGGTGGATCTGGCGGGGGCGATGTGAACGAAGGTATAGCTGAGAGGTTCGTCTTTAGAAATGAATGTGGCGTTGAGCAGCACGTAGACCCCGCAATCGATGTTGTTATGTTGCTGAGGGGCGTCAACAGCGGTCTGCCTACACCAAGTGACACCCGAGAGGCGTGCAGAATTGTGTGCGGCGAATTCCTCACGCATAAATGTTTCTAGATTGATGAAGCAAATATCCTCGGGATCGTGCACGTTGCACATGGAATCGTACTTGGTGATGCAGCTCCGTGGAACGTCAACCACGAATAATGACCAATGCCCCGGGTCCCCAGGATGGTGGATAGGCACCATGAAGATATCGCAACACGTTATGTCATACCCCAATGCGCGCTCGGTATTCCAACTGCGCACATTGCGGCTGTACACGGGGGCGGCTTGTGGGTCTATGGCCATGGGCTCCTGAGAACCAGGTGGTGTAATGTCCACGAACGTGTCTCCCACTAGTTGCACCGCGTGCGTCCGATGGTCGGGGTTGAATACTTCCGTTAACTTCGTATAAAACCTAGCCGAGAAATAGTGGATACGTGGGGCCTGGCCAGATGATTGTCGTTGCTTCTCGGCGTGACGTAGGTACGCTAGATACAAATCCACAATTTCGTCATTTAGCATTCGCCCGGGGAGTAAACGGTCCATCGGGCTTGGTGCATGCGCAGGCGACGAGATGCAAGGAACCGTACTCGGAGATGGTATCGGCGGTGGGGTAGGCGTAGGATTGTCCGTCGTGGTTAAACGCGCAGATCGAGTGGTATCACACCCACCCCTGAAAGCTTGGAATAAAGTAAGCGGTCGTAGAGGACTTAGTGGCTCAAACCGAGCGGAAGTCTTGGACAAGGGTTCGGAACGTGGGGTGGTCGTTTGCAATCCAGACGAATTAGAAGAACGTCGAATAGGAGTCGAAGACTTTCGGCGCGAACGTGGAGTACTGAGGGTGGCAACCGAGGCGGGCGCCTGAAAGATAAAGGGCTCCGCGGCGATGGCCGGAGGGGGCGATACGCCGGCGTCGATGCGCATGGTCACGGCTTGCCGCGCGATCTGCGTGAGTGTTCCACCATCATCGGGGTGGGATATGTCGAGAGGTGGGAGACATAGCACAGGAACGGCGTCAGGTTGATCTAGCCCGGTGGTGACTGAGGCGGCCGCTTGGAGAGAGTTGGGAGTAGCGTCGACCGCCGGAGGAGGAGATATGCCGCCTTCAGTGCGCATCGCCACGGCTTGCTGCGCGAACTGCGTAAGAGTTCCGCCCGCATCGGGGTGGGATATGTCGAAAGGTGGTTGACGTAACACAACCATGGGATCGGGCGGACCAAGCCTGGGGGCGACTGAGGCGGCCGCCTGCATAAAATTGGGAGCAGCGTCGACAGCCGGAGGCGGCAAGAAACCGCCTTCGACGCGCATGGCCACGGCTTGCTGCGCGATCTGCGTAAGTGTTCCGCCATAATCGGGGTAGAAAGAGTCGGCGAGAGGAGGTTGACGCAGCACAACAGCGGGGCCGGGCTGAGCGGGCCCGGAGGCGACGGAGGCGGCTGCTTGAAAGGGGCGAAAGATACCCTCGTCGATAAGCATGGCCACGGCTTCCTGAGCAAGTTGAGTGGTGGGTAGTGGATCGTCGACCTCATGGGCGGAAGGCGGTGCTTGGACAGGGGCATGGTCAGGTCGAAGTATCGGTGCCTCGCGCACACCCGTAGTCGCCACGGCCGCATCGGCGGAGGGAGGAACGGTGGCGGCCGTAGGTAACATACCGTTGTCGAGGAGCATGGCGAAGGCCCGCTGAGCAAGTTGGGTTAAAGGTAGTGGATCGTCGACCTCAAGGGCGGAAGGCGGTGCTTGGACAGGGGCATGGTCAGGTCGAAGTATCGGTGCCTCGCGCACACCCGTAGTCGCCACGGCCGCATCGGCGGAGGGAGGAACGGTGACGGCCGTAGGTAACATACCGTTGTCGAGGAGCATGGCGAAGGCCCGCTGAGCAAGTTGGGTTAAAGGTAGTGGATCGTCGACCTCAGGGGCGGAAGGCGGTGCTTGGACAGGGGCATGGTCAGCTCGGAGTATCGGTGCCTCGCGCACACCCGTAGTCGCCACGGCCGCATCGGCGGAGGGAGGAATGATGGCGGACATATCATGGTCGATGTCCATAGCCACAGCCTGTTGACGAGTTCTTTGTGGGGAACGGGCGCGTCCCATCAACCGTGCACGTTGTCGTTCACGGGACGCGATAATACGGCTTGTACGAGTCCGTTGCAAGTGCTCGCGCCTCCACGACGCGTTCGGTATCCATTGCTGCCCAACACCGGCCGTCGTGGTGAGTGCCACCTGTGCGGGCGTCGTGGAGGAAGGGGTTATCGTGATGGGGACCACGTACTCCATGGGAGCGATGCTCTCGTCGAAGATCGCATCATGAGAAGTAGGATTCGCGGCGGAGTACACCATCAAACATAATAAGGCCCGTATGAGCCGTTTGTTGATCATAATGGCTAAAGTTGCAATGACGCTCCGGATTCCCATCAGGCAGAGTCACCAATCTTCAATTGCCTGTATATCAAAGACACCGAATACCCAAAGTTAAGAATGTTGGACCACCGAAAATATGCGGAGCTATTGCCACGGCATGAGAAGATTTACAACATATTTTCGGGAGTCGTCAAGCACGGATGAATACATACTACCATCGAAATCGGCTATTGTGTGAAATATTCTCGCATGTTTTCGAGGATCAAGGCAGGCAGGGGGGGGGCTCCCCCCGTTACTACGGAATGTTTTTGCGAAACGTTATCAACATCGGAAACTTCATTAACGCACAATTTCAGTAGCAATCACGGATTCCGGACTGAGCCGGGGGGCTCCGCCCCCCACACCCCCCGTAAGTACACTTTTCTTTTTCCAAACTGAATGGGGCTCCGCCCCCCACACCCCCCGTAAGTACTTTTTTCCCCCAATCTAAGCCCCGTGGGGCTCCCCCCACCCCCCCTAAGTACATTTTTTATTTTCCAAACCGAGCCCATTAACAAAACAATTGTGCATTAGAGGATACCAATCCCCCAAATATCAACCATATGATGAGATATTCCATGAACAAATGACATCCGGAATATGAAATAACGATACTCACGATATCACGGACATGAATATCAAGAAACCGGAACTCACAATATATCCGAGACATGCATCAAGCGTGCATATATCAAAATCTCAAACCGGAATGCACGGTCTTAAATAACGCAGAGCGAATTCATGTTTGCCAGGCACAACATGGTTGGCGACACACCACGAGCGTGATGTGTAGTAGCATGTCCATTTGAATACACACTTTAAAATGTTAGTACGGTTTTACATCTAGGTGTTTCGAGTGTCCCGTTATTTCGCCTAGTTATTCGTAGCTTTCCTACTTTCCTACTTTCCTAACTGTTTGCGGCGCCGTCAACTGCCTTCTTCAAGCCGTTTGAAACATCCACCGCCAAGGACTTGAGAATCATCTGGTGTCGTGCATCGCATGTGGCAGCGAGGTCCGTGCCCGCTAAGAGGTATTTGACGTACTCCTTGACGCCGAATTCCCAAAACCCCCAATACAAGGCCGTGTTCGCCGGGTTGTACTGCACATCCGGGTTGTAGGAGGCCACACCCCGCAAGGCCAAGTTCGCGGAGAAAACAACCCTAGGCGTGCGATCCGAGTTGGCGACCCCTTGGTGTACCCCGCCGACAAGAGCGCAATCGCCCAACTGCACTCGCGCCTTTCCGCCAACATCCGCGGCGAAGGCATCGAGGTATTCCTTGGGGAACATGAGCGGACACTGCTCCAAGAAGTCCCTATCGCAAGCAAGCTTGTCGGGGGTGCTTCCTTCAAGGTTGGATGCGCCCAATCGTTGGCACAACTCATCGACGGCCATGTGCGGGGCGGTACAGATTCTTGTCGGAGAGGCTGGGCCAAGATGACCGATAACCGCCAAGTGATGGGCGGGTGCGTCGAGGGGTGTGTTCAACGGTTGGTCCAGATGCCATGGTTGCCAACCCGATAGGGTCGAGAGAACGACCTCCTTCTTGCCCCTGGATTTCTGCTGCACCAGGTCCATGTTGATAAGAAAAGCAGTATTCTCAAGTAGGTAGTCTCCCTTAACGCGTTGAAGGAGCTGCTCCTTGAGGGTGTCCACGAAGATGTCTAGATGCTTTCGGTCTTCCTCGAGCAGGACGGTATCATAGAATTCGGTTTGCAGCTTCGAGCTTCCGCTTCCCGCAGAAGAGTGGAAAACCTCAAGTTTGCCCCCGGTCAACGGTACAACCCCCGGTGGCAGTCTTTCCCAGTTCTTTATCTTGTCCAAGGCTTCCGTCCACATGCTCGCGAACCGCTCTCGAAGATGGGCGTCCGTAGCTTCGGGTAAAGCCAAGGTAAAGGGCGCGGCGAAGCCGATGGCGGTTTCGCGGTTGAACTCGTCCAGCTGCTTTGTGCCTCGCCTGCGGCCGGCGCATCGATAGCATCGCAGCTCTTTATGCATGCGCTTCCGGGTGCACCTCTCCCCGGGGACATGGCTGGGGTTGGCATCCTTGCATATTACAAGTTGACCCTTCTTGTCCAGCATACCGCAATTGCAACGGTCCGTTGAGGAGTCTTCGGAATCTGTTGAAACCGCGAGAGTGATACACGTGAGGATCCGCCGACATATGTTATCACATACATATTTGAGTGTCGTCTAGGGCGGTGCATGCGGTGAAATGTTATCACGTATATATTTGAGTGTCGTCTAGGGCGGTGCATGCGGTGAAATGTTATCACGTATATATTTGAGTGTCGTCTAGGGCGGTGCATGCGGTGAACAGCTGAACAGCTGAACAGCTGAACAGTAAACTTAATAATATGGTATCTTGACCGTGAATAACTTTTGAGTCACGAGGTCTTTTGGGATGAAACTTTGCATACATAAAGGGATTTTATAGACGAACACAACGATATATTGTTCGTTGTGATAGGATAAGTGAAACCGAAAATCTGATACCCATTTCTTGTGGCTATATACGAGCCGTAAATAATATGGTATCTTGACCGTGAATAACTTTTGAGTCACGAGGTCTTTTGGAATGAAACTTTGCATACATAAAGGGATTTTATAGACGAACACAACGATATATTGTTCGTTGTGATAGGATAAGTGAAACCCAAAATCTGATACCCATTTCTTGGGGCTATATACGAGCCGTAAATAATAGGGTATCTTGACCGTGAATAACTTTTGAGTCACGAGGTCTTTTGGAATGAAACTTTGCATACATAAAGGGATTTTATAGACGAACACAACGATATATTGTTCGTTGTGATAGGATAAGTGAAACCCAAAATCTGATACCCATTTCTTGTGGCTATATACGAGCCGTAAATAATATGGTATCTTGACCGTGAATAACTTTTGAGTCACGAGGTCTTTTGGAATGAAACTTTGCATACATAAAGGGATTTTATAGACGAACACAACGATATATTGTTCGTTGTGATAGGATAAGTGAAACCCAAAATCTGATACCCATTTCTTGTGGCTATATACGAGCCGTAAATAATAGGGTATCTTGACCGTGAATAACTTTTGAGTCACGAGGTCTTTTGGGATGAAACTTTGCATACATAAAGGGATTTTATAGACGAACACAACGATATATTGTTCGTTGTGATAGGATAAGTGAAACCGAAAATCTGATACCCATTTCTTGTGGCTATATACGAGCCGTAAATAATAGGGTATCTTGACCGTGAATAACTTTTGAGTCACGAGGTCTTTTGGAATGAAACTTTGCATACATAAAGGGATTTTATAGACGAACACAACGATATATTGTTCGTTGTGATAGGATAAGTGAAACCCAAAATCTGATACCCATTTCTTGTGGCTATATACGAGCCGTAAATAATAGGGTATCTTGACCGTGAATAACTTTTGAGTCACGAGGTCTTTTGGAATGAAACTTTGCATACATAAAGGGATTTTATAGACGAACACAACGATATATTGTTCGTTGTGATAGGATAAGTGAAACCCAAAATCTGATACCCATTTCTTGTGGCTATATACGAGCCGTAAATAATAGGGTATCTTGACCGTGAATAACTTTTGAGTCACGAGGTCTTTTGGAATGAAACTTTGCATACATAAAGGGATTTTATAGACGAACACAACGATATATTGTTCGTTGTGATAGGATAAGTGAAACCGAAAATCTGATACCCATTTCTTGTGGCTATATACGAGCCGTAAATAATAGGGTATCTTGACCGTGTAGTGTGGTGCGGGCGGGGAATTGTTAGCACACAAATATTCGAATATATATACGTAGTTTGCAAAGTTATTAAGTGCGGTGCGGGGAATTGTTATCACACACATGTATGAATATGTAAAGTATGCAAAGTTATTTATGCACCTACATAATGAAACAAGCAAAGGAATATGGATGCTCATATGCTCTTAAGAATAGAAGCAAAGCAAGGCTAGTTAGGATAGTTATCCTAAGTGTTATGAACACATACATAAAGAAGGAAAGGAAGCATACGGATATCAAGAATACAAGTATTGCAAAGCACAAGAAGTTAAGTGTTAATACTCACTATGAATGAAGTGGTTTACACGGCACTTAAGTCATCGGCATTTCTTTTCAAGTTTCTATTTGTTGTGACAAGGGTATCCGTATCCCACATATGGAACACCATGACACCACGGACCCCCATGGGTTTCTTGGCCGCAAGAACTTTGAAGCCCTTGGTTGCGATGTCTCCACTCAAGACCAAGAGGTCCCCACTCCCAACACTCAACTTGTTGAGGGCATTGAACTTCAAGTCCACCGATGTTGGTGGCCGAGGCTCCTTGGGAATGGAGAAGGTGGTAGGATCCACCCCCGTGGACTCCGCGGGTGCCTCTTCCTCGGCGGTCTTGTCAAAAACAACAAGGACTACCCGCAAATGATCCTTAAAAAAAAAAACTTTGGTAGTCCTTTTTGAAGGCAAAATCCACCTCCACACGAGCCGAATTGTGCGCCTTGGGCAAGACATGGACGTGTACCGCATTCACTTGGAACGGGTTGACGTCATGCCGCCCACGATTGGCCTCTTGTGTGGCCAATAGCATAAGGCTAGCCATAACAAGATCCGGCGGTTGCACGTCGGACTTGCTATGTAAGGCGGTAGCCAAAGGGTTGGTTCGGCATCAAACCACACCCAAACCAAAAGCTAACGGCCTCGCCTAAGGCATCCTTTCCCCCCGCGCATTCCTTGGCCTTGCTTTGAAGGTATTCCAATAAAAAAGCACGGCCGGACTCGGAGTGCCTTGAGGCGATGCGCACATTTCCTAGGTCAAGGGTCAAGGGATCCCTTGAAGGCACTAGGGGAAGGAAGGTGGGAGGCGATTGGAGGAAGGTGGGAGGCGATTGAGCGAATGTCTTGGAGACCAAAGATGGGGCGCCACCATAAAATAACAAGTCGAATTGCTCTTGTTGTATTGGAGGCCCACTAGCGGAAGGCCCATACACCGCTTTGAATGGCCTCGTGGCCCTCTTGTTGTAGGCTTGTCTATCCAAGAGACTTGCGAGGGCATGGAAAAGGTTGTCGTTGAAAAATTGGCCGTTGCTCTTTTGGCTCAAGACTTCGGGCTCCAACACCACTCGCTTTTCATCGAGGGGTGGAGGAAACAATAAAATCATTTGCACGCGAAACGCGTACGTGGGCACATCGACTGCCCTTGGGTCGAAGTGGGGGCTCCACCAAGTTTTCGCGGCTACCTTTTCGTTCAGGGTTGCGCGCATTAAGGCACGCCTATCGTCGCGCAACCCCTGATATTCCTCGAATGTCCAGGGGCTCAAATCAGCGAACAGGGGATCCCTCAAGGAAAAGAAGGGACCGAGTAACAAGAGCCCAAGAATTCTTGAGCCCTCTTTCGCTTGAGTCACGAAGTCCCGAGAGGCAGCCACGAGAACGACAAAATTGTCGTTAGAATTGTGCACTACATACTTTCGTAACACTTTCGACAACGAGCCAGACTCGAAGGCCTTGAGCTCGTCGTGGGTGAGAAAGATGACCGGGATACCTCCTTGGTTCATCGCAAAACGCAATAGCTCTCGATTAGCTTGCTCCTCGCTTCCAACCGCACCCGACATCAACGGCAATACCTGCACCGCAAAACAAACCGTAATTTTTAAGATTTTGCGCAGCGCTTCCGCCCATCATGGAGCATATTCAAAGAAAACCCTAAGACCTATCACTACCATGGCAAACACACCTCGACCTTAGGTCCGCAGGTGGTATAGTTAGTGGATGAACTGCCTCGATCTTAGATCCGCAGGCGATGGTATGAATGCAAACGAGAGTTCCGACCTTGGGTCCGCAAACAACTCGTTGCAAAGGATGATGTTTCTTTCAAGCAATTTTCAACGGCAACACCACGCAACGTACCCTTTCCGCTTCGCCTTGCGCGCTATCCCATTCTCCAACAATATTATCAGCCATATTTATATACGGAGGGACGGACGGACGGCGGGAAGGACGGAAAACGACTACAAAAATACGAATATTATCGACTACGACGTCGATATATTATATTGAAAAAAACAGCAGCCAGCAAGCAGTTCGTTAAAGGTTGCCTAAAGTTACAGGTTGCCTAAATGGGACCGGACACATTTCGCGATAAGTTCGATTTCTGCGTGGGACGGCGATCGAATCTGGGATTCTGGGTCAGTGTCGCTCGAATGTAAAGTTGATCCGACGTGCAGTATTCGCGAAAGCTAAAAATTCGCGACAATGAATCAGAAATTCATGGTCATGAATTTAGAATTCATGACCATGAATCTGAAATTCGCGACCATGAATTCCGAGGAACGTTGACCACAGCGGTTGTCATTTCAATTCTCGCCCGAAAATTCCAAATTCTCGGGCGAGAATTTGGAATTCTCGGGCGAGAATTTTATGTCACGCTCTCATCGTCGCACTGCTATTCCGTCATCATCATCATCGTCATTAGTTTCCATGTCATATCGTGTCGTTGTTTTCATCGTTGACTGACTCGTTCACTTCCGTCTGACGCGCCAGTGTCGGCTTTTGCAGAATCGTGACCGTTTTGCAATTTATGTCCGTTTTTGCAGTCCTTTTTTTTTCGCGTACCTCTGTTTTTAACTGCGCCCAGTGATACACCCCCCCGTAAGTACACCTTTTTTTTGGTGACTGTGTCACCAACTTGCATTCTGGGAGCTTTGCAGACTGCGTCACATGTCGTGAAACTTGGCGACCACCTATCTGAACACAAAGTGTCGACGACGACAACGACAACGCTTTGCGGGCGTCACCGTGTCCTGTGACATGACACTGGACTGTCTCAGACTGTCACCAACTTGCACTCTGGGAGCTCGAGCTCTGCGAGCTCCTGTGTATAATTCCCAACGCTCATGACACTGTCACCAACTTTCATTCTGGTAGCTTTGCGAACTGCGTCACATGTCGTGAAACCTGGCGACCACCTACCTGATCACAAAAGTGTGACCACGACACTTTAAACGCCGCATGGGCCCTCCGTCGGAGACGGGAGGGTATAAAGAGACACTGGCTTCCCATATGGGAAAACGTGATGCTGACTAGAGCCCTAACTTCGGTATTTAGGGCTCTAGTCAGCATCACGTTTCCCGTAAATACGGGAAACGTGATGCTGACTAGATATAATATTTGGTATAATGCCTTATTTGCCTTGCACCCAACCCTAAGGACGACGTTCGCTTGTTCAGGTCGCGGTCGTGTGGCTACACTAGCCCTCCAGTGTCGTTTTTCATTATTGGTACCGTTTCGTGCATTTCGGGGGAGAGGGAGGCTTGTGCACAATGATATCCATATCAGAGGACAAATATCAAATTTGAGACAGCGGTCGGTACAAGTGTAGTCTAGACAAGCGAGAGTTTCCCACTTGGCTTTCTGAGTCCTGAACGCATGTATCCCACTTGTCTTTTTGAGGAAGACTTCGAGAAAATGAGTCCGGGCATTTTGGATCCAGTTTTGATCTATTTCACCACTTGCTTCGTTGCGGTATACTTTCACGAGTGGTGTCACCTGGCCATGGCAACGGTAGTAGGTTTGGACCGCAAATGCGTGTACACATTCTCCAATGTCATCTTGAGTGGTTATCGGAGAAAGGTGGAGCTTCCTTCATGCAAGACGTACCAAACACGGATGATACATCTTGCTGGTTGGATGGGTAGTCTCTTTTTCGCAGTCGGAACAACGTATACGGTGCTTCTTTTGAAAAGCATGGCCACGGATGACAAAGGAACTCAGAGTCGCAACTACATCGTGGTGCTGTTTGCTGTGTGGGAAGCAGCGCTTAGCGCGGGTGAGCTCCTCACCACAGATAACTTCACGAACACTATGATACCGGCACAGAAGCACAATGAGCACATCATGATTGACCCGTGTGATAGCACACCGAAAAACTTTGTTACGGATATTGAGCACGCACATAGTAAACATAATTATCTGTGGAGGATACTTTTTCTGAACAGTGCCATAACACTGATGTGCATGTGCAGTGTCCACCGACTTATTGCAGTCGTCAACGACTCCGTCGAAACCCACAGCAGTCCATACCGTAACTTTTCATTGTGGGAACTTTGGACTGCTTCTTTTGGACAGCAAGAGTCGCACTAAGGTCAGAAACTTCCCTGCAAAATTGAGTTGTGTCAGTGCTTATCCAAACGTTTCCCTTTTCTCCCAACAGTTTCCCAACAGTTTGCGTGGTATGTGCTTGCCGTCACAGTAGGTTATGATCTTGGAGGTATGTTCTCCGATATGCCGAATCATGTTAACCCGATGCATCGTGCGGGACGATCTGCAGATCTTGCAAGTTCTACAGAAGATGATAGAAGTGACGATGGTGCGAGGCGCACAATCCGGCGGTATTGTAACTTACACACACTCGGGCTCTGGAGCCTGCCGAGGACACCGGACACGAGTCGTGAACAGCAAACGCACCAACTTAGCAAAGCTTCTCATCCGCAAGTTCGGCAAAGTACAACCGAGTTCCCAAATTTTTCAAGGCAAGCTATCACATACCCCAATATAGCGATGGACCGCAGTGAGCTTTGGTTCTCCGGCCTTTGAAAGCTTGCCCGGCATATCGCTGCTAGCTGGAATCTTTTCTCACCGGTAAGAATTCGAGAGATTGTCACATAAGAAATAGGGGTATAAACACTATGACCCACAAATGTCCTATGTTTGACCAACTCTTACAAATGTGAGGTTGGGCAGACCGTGACACCTAGCTCTCCCCTTTGCAGCCTGCTTGGAAGTCTCG